>JALGBA010002175.1:0-13512 GCA_023970755.1 Azemiops feae | reverse complement strand
ATCTGAGCTTTCCCTGAGCTGTTAAACAACGCGTATTGCATGTTGGTAAAAATCCCATTCAGCCAGAAAAGTCAATTTTTCAGACACAGCTGAAATTTCAAAAAGAAACACATATGCAAGTTCCCCAGGGTTAGGGAAGCTGAAAAACCACTTGTTTTCCGGATCTGAGCTTTCCCTGTGGAGTTAGCCCAAGGTGTGTATCGCAATTGGTAAAAATCCCATTCAGCTAGAAAAGTTAATTTTTCAGACAGAGCTCAAATGTGAAAAAGAAACACATATGCAGGTTCCACTCGGATGGGGAAGCTGAAAAACCACTTGTTTTCTGGATGTGAGCTTTCCCTGTGGAGTTAGCGCAAGGCGTATCTCGCAATTGCGTAAAGAATCCCATTGAGCCAGAAGTGTCAATTTTTCAGACCAGCGTCAAAGTGAAAAAGAAAAACATACGCCAGGTTCCACTCGGATGGGGAAGCTGAAAAACCACTTGTTTTCTGGATGTGAGCTTTCCCTGTGGAGTTAGCGCAAGGCGTATCTCGCAATTGGTAAAAATCCCATTCAGCCAGAAAAGTGAATTTTTCAGACACAAGTTAAAATTGGAAAAAGAAACACATATGCAGGTTCCACTCGGATGGGGAAGCTGAAAAACCACTTGTTTTCCGGATCTGAGCTTTCCCTGTGGAGTTAGCCCAACGCGTATCTCGCAATTGTTGGTAAAAATCCCATTCAGCCAGAAAAGTGAATTTTTCAGACACAGCTTAAAGTTGGAAAAAGAAACACATATGCAGGTTCCACTCGGATGGGGAAGCTGAAAAACCATTTGTTTTCCAGATGTGAGCTTTCCCTGTGGAGTTAGCCCAAGGTGTAACTCGCAATTGGTAAAAATCCCATTCAGCCAGAAATTTCAATTTTTCAGACACAGGTTAAAATTGGAAAAAGAAACACATATGCAGGTTCCACTCGGATGGGGAAGCTGAAAAACCACTTGTTTTCCGGATCTGAGCTTTCCCTGAGCTGTTAGCCCAACACGAATCTCGCAATTGTTGGTAAAAATCCCATTCAGCCAGAAAAGTCAATTTTTCAGACACAGCTGAAATTTGAAAAAGAAACACATATGCAAGTTCCACAGGGTTAGGGAAGCTGAAAAACCACTTGTTTTCCGGATGTGAGCTTTCCCTGTGGAGTTAGCCCAAGGCATATCTCGCAATTGCGTAAAAATCCCATTCAGCCAGAAAAGCCAAACTTTTCAGACACAGGGGAATTTGAAAAAGAAACACATATTCAAGGTTCCAATAGGATGGGGAGCTGAAAAACCACTTGTTTTCCAGATGTGAGCTTTTCCCTGTGGAGTTAGCCCAAGGACGTAATCTCTCAATTGGTAAAAATCCCATGACCAGAAAAAGTCAATTTTTCAGAAAAGGTTTTAACAATTGACCGAAAAAGAAACACATATGAGGTCCACTCGGATGGGGAAGCTGAAAAACCCCTTGTTTTCCGGATCTGAGCTTTCCCTGTGGAGTTAGCCCAATGCATATCTCGCAATTTGTAAAAATCCCATTCAGCCCGAAAAGTCAATTCTTCAGACACAGCTTAAATTTGAAAAAGAAACACATATTCAGGTTCCATTCGGATGGGGAAGCTGAAAAACCACTTGTTTTCTGCATGTGAGCTTTCCTTGAGGAGTTAGCCGAAGGCGTATCAGGCAATTGTTGGTAAAAATCCCATTCAGCCAGAAAAGTCAATTTTTCAGACACAGCTTAAATTTGAAAAAGAAACACATATTCAGGTTCCACTCGATGGGGAAGCTGAAAAACCACTTGTTTTCCGGATATGAGCTTTCCCTGAGGAGTTAGCCCAGCTTATCTCTCAATTGGTTAAATCCCATTGAGCCAGAAAGTCAATTCTTCAGACAGAGGCAATGGAAAAAAAACACAATATGCAGGTTCCACTCGGATGGGGAAGCTGAAAAACCACTTCTTTTCTGGATGTGAGCTTTCCCGGAGGAGTTAGCCCAAGGCGTATCTCGCAATTGTTGGTAAAAATCCCATTCAGCCAGAAAAGTCAATTTTTCACACAGAGCTCTAATGTGAAAAAGAAACACCTATGCAAGTTCCACTCGGATGGGGAAGCTGAAAAAACACTTGTTTTCTGGATGTGAGCTTTCCCTGTGGAGTTAGCCCAAGGCGTATCTCTCAATTAGTAAAAATCCCATTCAGCCAGAAAAGACAATTTTTCAGACAGAGCTCAATGTGAAAAAGAAATACATATGCAGGTCCACTCGGATGTGTGAAGCTGAAAAAACCACTTTGTTTATGGATGTGAGCTTTCCCTGTGAGGTAGCCCAAGGCGTATTCGCAATTGGTAAAAATCCCATTCGCCAGGAAAGTGAAATTTTTCAGAAGACACAGCTTTAAAGTTGGAAAAAGAAACACCTATGAGGTTCCACTCGGATGGGGAAGCTGAAAAACCACTTGTTTTCCGGATCTGAGCTTTCCCTGAGCTGTTAAACCAACGCGTATCTCGCAATTGTTGGTAAAAATCCCATTCAGCCAGAAAAGTCAATTTTTCAGACACAGCTGAAATTTGAAAAAGAAACACATATGCAAGTTCCCCAGGGTTAGGGAAGCTGAAAAACCACTTGTTTTCCGGATGTGAGCTTTCCCTGTGGAGTTAGCCCAAGGCATATCTCGCAATTGGTAAAAATCCCATTCAGCCAGAAAAGCCAATTTTTCAGACACAGGTTGAATTTGAAAAAGAAACACGTATGCAGGTTCCACTCGGATGGAGAAGCTGAAAAACCACTTGTTTTCTGGATGTGACCTTTCCCTGTGGAGTTAGCCCAAGGCGTATCTCGCAATTGGTAAAAATCCCATTCAGCCAGAAAAGTCAATTTTTCAGACACAGGTTAAAATTGGAAAAAGAAACACATATGCAGGTTCTACTCGGATGGGGAAACTGAAAAACCACTTGTTTTCCGGATCTCAGCTTTCCCTGTGGAGTTAGCCCAAGGTGTATCAAGCAATTGGTAAAAATCCCATTCAGCCAGAAAAGTTAATTTTTCAGACAGAGCTCAAATGTGAAAAAAACATATGCAGGTTCCACTCGGATGGGGAAGCTGAAAAACCACTTGTTTTCTGGATCTGAGCTTTCCGTTTGGATTTAGCCCAAGGCGTATCTCTCAATTGGTAAAAATCCCATTGAGCCAGAAAAGTCAATTCTTCAGACAGAGCTCAAATGTGAAAAAGAAACACATATGCAGGTTCCAATCGGATGGGGAAGCTGAAAAACCACTTGTTTTCTGGATGTGAGCTTTCCCTGTGGAGTTAGCCCAAGGCGTATCTCGCAATTGGTAAAATTCCAATTCAGCCAGAAAAGTGAATTTTTCAGACACAGCTTAAACTTGGAAAAAGAAACACATATGCAGGTTCCACTCGGATGGGGAAGCTGAAAAACCACTTGTTTTCCGGATCTGAGCTTTCCCTGAGCTGTTAGCCCAACACGAATCTCGCAATTGTTGGTAAAAATCCCATTCAGCCAGAAAAGTCAATTTTTCAGACACAGCTGAAATTTGAAAAAGAAACACATATGCAAGTTCCACAGGGTTAGGGAAGCTGAACAACCACTTGTTTTCCGGATGTGAGCTTTCCCTGTGGAGTTAGCCCAAGGCATATCTCGCAATTGGTAAAAATCCCATTCAGCCAGAAAAGCCAATTTTTCAGACACAGGTTGAATTTGAAAAAGAAACACATATTCAGGTTTCCACCGGATGGGGAAGCTGAAAAAACAACTTGTTTTCCAGATGTGCGCTTCCCTGTGGAAGTTAGCCCAAGGAGTATCTCTCAATGCGTAAAAATTCACCATTGAGCCAGAAACAGTCAATTTTTCAGACACAGGTTTAACAAATTGGAAAAAGAACACAATATGCAGGTTCACTCGGATGGGGAAGCTGAAAAAAACCACTTGTTTCGGATCTGAGCTTTCCCTTTGGAGTTAGCACACGCGTAATCTCTTCAATTGGTAAAAAATTCCACCAATCACCAGGAAAAAAGTGAATTTTTAAGACACAGAATAAACTTGGAAAAAGAAACAAAAAAACCCCCCAACCCCTCCCCCCCCAAATCCATATGCAGGTTCCACTCGGATGGGGAAGCTGAAAAACCACTTGTTTTCCGGATGTGAGCTTTCCCTGTGGAGTTAGCCCAAGGCATATCTCGCAATTGGTAAAAATCCCATTCAGCCAGAAAAGCCAATTTTTCAGACACAGGTTGAATTTGAAAAAGAAACACATATTCAGGTTCCACTCGGATGGGGAAGCTGAAAAACCACTTGTTTTCCAGATGTGAGCTTTCCCTGTGGAGTTAGCCCAAGGCGTATCTCTCAATTGGTAAAAATCCCATTGAGCCAGAAAAGTCAATTTTTCAGACACAGGTTAAAATTGGAAAAAGAAACACATATGCAGGTTCTACTCGGATGGGGAAGCTGAAAAACCACTTGTTTTCCGGATCTGAGCTTTCCCTTTGGAGTTAGCACAAGGCGTATCTCTCAATTGGTAAAAATCCAATTCAGCCAGAAAAGTGAATTTTTCAGACACAGCTTAAACTTGGAAAAAGAAAAACATATGCAGGTTCCACTCGGATGGGGAAGCTGAAAAACCACTGTTTTCCGGATGTGAGCTTCCCTGTGGAGTTAGCCCAAGGCAATCTCGCAATTGGTAAAAATCCCATTCAGCCAGAAAAAGTCAATTCTTCAGACAGAGCTCAAATGTGAAAAAGAAACACATATGCAGGTTCCAATCCGATGGGGAAGCTGAAAAACCACTTGTTTTCTGGATGTGAGCTTTCCCTGTGGAGTTAGCCCAAGGCGTATCTCGCAATTGGTAAAAATCCAATTCAGCCAGAAAAGTGAATTTTTCAGACACAGCTTAAACTTGGAAAAAGAAACACATATGCAGGTTCCACTCGGATGGGGAAGCTGAAAAACCACTTGTTTTCCGGATCTGAGCTTTCCCTTTGGAGTTAGCCAAGGTGTATATCGCAATTGGTAAAATCCCATTCAGCTAGAACAGTTAATTTTTCAGACAGACCAAATGTGAAAAAGAAACACATATGCAGGTTCCACTCGAGATGGGGAAGTGAAAACCACTTGTTTTCCGGATCTGAGCTTTCCCTTTGGAGTTAGCACAAGGCGTATCTCTCAATTGGTAAAAATCCCATTGGGCCAGAAAAGTCAATTCTTCAGACAGAGCTCAAATGTGAAAAAGAAACACATATGCAGGTTCCACTCGGATTGGGACGCTGAAAAACCACTTGTTTTCTGGATGTGACCTTTCCCTGTGGAGTTAGCCCAAGGCGTATCTCGCAATTGGTAAAAATCCCATTCAGCCAGAAAAGTTAATTTTTCAGACAGAGCTCAAATGTGAAAAAGAAACACATATGCAGGTTCCACTCGGATGGGGAAGCTGAAAAACCACTTGTTTTCCGGATCTGAGCTTTCCCTTTGGAGTTAGCCCAAGGCTTATCTCTCAATTGGTAAAAATCCCATTGAGCCAGAAACGTCAATTCTTCAGACAGAGCTCAAATGTGAAAAAGAAACACATATGCAGGTTCCACTCGGATGGGGAAGCTGAAAAACCACTTGTTTTCTGGATGTGAGCTTTCCCTGTGGAGTTAGCCCAAGGCGTATCTCGCAATTGGTAAAAATCCCATTCAGCCAGAAAAGTGAATTTTTCAGACACAGCTCAAACTTGGAAAAAGAAACACATATGCAGGTTCCACTCGGATGGGGAAGCTGAAAAACCACTTGTTTTCCGGATGTGAGCTTTTCCCTGTGGAGTTAGCCCAAGGCGTATCTCGCAATTGGTAAAAATCCCATTCAGCCAGAAAAGCCAATTTTTCAGACACAGGTTGAATTTGAAAAAGAAACACATATTCAGGTTCCACCGGATGGGGAAGCTGAAAAACCACTTGTTTTCCAGATGTGAGCTTTCCCTTGGAGTTAGCCCAAGGCGTATCTCGCAATTGGTAAAAATCCCATTCAGCCAGAAAAGTCAATTCTTCAGACAGAGCTCAAATGTGAAAAAGAAACACATATTCAGGTTCTACTCGGATGGGGAAACTGAAAAACCACTTGTTTTCCGGATCTGAGCTTTCCCTGTGGAGTTAGCCCAAGGTGTATATCGCAATTGGTAAAAATCCCATTCAGCTAGAAAAGTTAATTTTTCAGACAGACCTCAAATGTGAAAAAGAAACACATATGCAGGTTCCACTCGGATGGGGAAGCTGAAAAACCACTTGTTTTCCGGATCTGAGCTTTCCCTTTGGAGTTAGCACAAGGCGTATCTCTCAATTGGTAAAAATCCCATTGGGCCAGAAAAGTCAATTCTTCAACAGAGCTCAAATGTGAAAAAGAAACACATATGCAGGTTCCACTCGGATTGGGAAGCTGAAAAACCACTTGTTTTCTGGATGTGACCTTTCCCTGTGGAGTTAGCCCAAGGCGTATCTCGCAATTGGTAAAAATCCCATTCAGCCAGAAAAGTTAATTTTTCAGACAGAGCTCAAATGTGAAAAAGAAACACATATGCAGGTTCCACTCGGATGGGGAAGCTGAAAAACCACTTGTTTTCCGGATCTGAGCTTTCCCTTTGGAGTTAGCCCAAGGCTTATCTCTCAATTGGTAAAAATCCCATTGAGCCAGAAACGTCAATTCTTCAGACAGAGCTCAAATGTGAAAAAGAAACACATATGCAGGTTCCACTCGGATGGGGAAGCTGAAAAACCACTTGTTTTCTGGATGTGAGCTTTCCCTGTGGAGTTAGCCCAAGGCGTATCTCGCAATTGGAAAAATCCCATTCAGCCAGAAAAGTGAATTTTTCAGACACAGCTTAAAGTTGGAAAAAGAAACACATATGCAGGTTCCACTCGGATGGGGAAGCTGAAAAACCACTTGTTTTCCGGATGTGAGCTTTCCCTGTGGAGTTAGCCCAAGGCATATCTCGCAATTGGTAAAAATCCCATTCAGCCAGAAAAGCCAATTTTTCAGACACAGGTTGAATTTGAAAAAGAAACACATATTCAGGTTCACTCAGATGGGGAAGCTGAAAAAACCACTTGTTTTCCAGATGTGAGCTTTCCCTGTGGAGTTAGCCCAAGGTGTATCTCGCAATTGGTAAAAATCCCATTCAGCCAGAACAGTCAATTTTTCAGACACAGGTTAAAATTGGAAAAAGAAACACATATGCAGGTTCTACTCGGATGGGGAAACTGAAAAACCACTTGTTTTCCGGATCTGAGCTTTCCCTATGGAGTTAGCCCAAGGTGTATCTCGCAATTGGTAAAAATCCCATTCAGCCAGGAAAGTGAATTTTTCAGACACAGGTTAAAATTGGAAAAAGAAACACATATGCAGGTTCCACTTGGATGGGGAAGCTGAAAAACCACTTGTTTTCCGGATGTGAGCTTTCCCTGGAGTTAGCCCAAGGAGTATCTCTCAATTGGTAAAAATCCCATTCAGCCAGAAAAGTTAATTTTTCAGATAGAGCTCAAATGTGAAAAAGAAACACATATGCAGGTTCCACTCGGATGGGGAAGCTGAAAAACCACTTGTTTTCCGGATCTGAGCTTTCCCTTTGGAGTTAGCCCAAGACGTATCTCTCAATTGGTAAAAATCCCATTGAGCCAGAAAAGTCAATTCTTCAGAGAGAGCTCAAATGTGAAAAAGAAACACATATGCAGGTTCCACTCGGATGGGGAAGCTGAAAAACCACTTGTTTTATGGATGTGAGCTTTCCCTGAGGAGTTACCCCAATGCGTATCTCGCAATTGTTTCTAAAAATCCCATTCAGCCAGAAAAGTCAATTTTTCAGACAGAGCTCTAATGTGAATAAGAAACACATATGCAAGTTCCACTCGGATGGGGAAGCTGAAAAACCACTTGTTTTCTGGATGTGAGCTTTCCCTGTGGAGTTAGCCCAAGGCGTATCTCGCAATTGGTAAAAATCCCATTCAGCCAGAAAAGCCAATTTTTTAGAAACAGGTTGAATTTGAAAAAGAAACACATATTCAGGTTCCACTCGGATGGGGAAGCTGAAAAACCACTTGTTTTCCGGATCTGAGCTTTCCCATTGGAGTTAGCCCAATGCATATCTCGCAATTGGTAAAAATCCCATTCAGCCAGAAAAGTCAATTTTTCAGAGAGAGCTCAAATGTGAAAAAGAAACACATATGCAGGTTCCACTCGGATGGGGAAGCTGAAAAAACACTTGTTTTCTGGATGTGAGCTCTCCCTGAGGAGTTAGCCCAAGGCGTATCTTGCAATTGGTAAAAATCCCATTCAGCCAGAAAAGTCAATTTTTCAGACAGAGCTCATATGTGAAAAAGAAACACATATTCAGGTTCCAGTCGGATGGGGAAGCTGAAAAACCACTTGTTTTCTGGATGTGAGCTTTCCCTGAGGAGTTAGCCCAAGGCGAATGTCGCAATTGTTGGTAAAAATCCCATTCAGTCAGAAAAGTTAATTTTTCAGACAGAGCTCAAATGTGAAAAAGAAACACATATGCAGGTTCCCCAGGGTTGGTGAAGCTGAAAAACCACTTGTTTTCTGGATGTGTGCTTTCCCTGTGCAGTTAGCCCAAGGCGTATCTCGCAATTGGTAAAAATCCCATTCAGCCAGAAAAGTTAATTTTTCAGAAAGAGCTCAAATGTGAAAAAGAAACACATATGCAGGTTCCACTCGGATGGGGAAGCTGAAAAACCACTTGTTTTCCGGATCTGAGCTTTCCCTTTGGAGTTAGCCCCAGGCTTATCTCTCAATTGGTAAAAATCCCATTGAGCCAGAAACGTCAATTCTTCAGACAGAGCTCAAATGTGAAAAAGAAACATATATGCAGGTTCCACTCGGATGGGGAAGCTGAAAAACCACTTGTTTTCTGGATGTGAGCTTTCCCTGTGGAGTTAGCCCAAGGCGTATCTCGCAATTGGTAAAAATCCCATTCAGCCAGAAAAGTGAATTTTTCAGACACAGCTTAAAGTTGGAAAAAGAAACACATATGCAGGTTCCACTCGGATGGGGAAGCTGAAAAACCACTTATTTTCCGGATCTGAGCTTTCCCTTTGGAGTTAGCCCAAGGCTTATCTCTCAATTGGTAAAAATCCCATTCAGCCAGAAAAGTCAATTCTTCAGACAGAGCTCAAATGTGAAAAAGAAACACATATGCAGGTTCCACTCGGATGGGGAAGCTGAAAAACCACTTGTTTTCTGGATGTGAGCTTTCCCTGTGGAGTTAGCCCAAGGCGTATCTCGCAATTGGTAAAAATCCCATTCAGCCAGAAAAGTGAATTTTTCAGACACAGCTTAAAGTTGGAAAAAGAAACACATATGCAGGTTCCACTCGGATGGGGAAGCTGAAAAACCACTTGTTTTCCGGATCTGAGCTTTCCCTGAGCTGTTAAACCAACGCGTATCTCGCAATTGTTGGTAAAAATCCCATTCAGCCAGAAAAGTCAATTTTTCAGACACAGCTGAAATTTCAAAAAGAAACACATATGCAAGTTCCACTCGGATGGGGAAGCTGAAAAACCACTTGTTTTCCGGATCTGAGCTTTCCCTGTGGAGTTAGCCCAAGGTGTGTATCGCAATTGGTAAAAATCCCATTCAGCTAGAAAAGTTAATTTTTCAGACAGAGCTCAAATGTGAAAAAGAAACACATATGCAGGTTCCACTCGGATGGGGAAGCTGAAAAACCACTTGTTTTCTGGATGTGAGCTTTCCCTGTGGAGTTAGCGCAAGGCGTATCTCGCAATTGGTAAAAATCCCATTCAGCCAGAAAAGTGAATTTTTCAGACACAAGTTAAAATTGGAAAAAGAAACACATATGCAGGTTCCACTCGGATGGGGAAGCTGAAAAACCACTTGTTTTCCGGATCTGAGCTTTCCCTGTGGAGTTAGCCCAACGCGTATCTCGCAATTGTTGGTAAAAATCCCATTCAGCCAGAAAAGTCAATTTTTCAGACACAGGTTGAATTTGAAAAAGAAACACATATGCAGGTTCCACTCGGATGGGGAAGCTGAAAAACCATTTGTTTTCCAGATGTGAGCTTTCCCTGTGGAGTTAGCCCATGGTGTAACTCGCAATTGGTAAAAATCCCATTCAGCCAGAAATTTCAATTTTTCAGACACAGGTTAAAATTGGAAAAAGAAACACATATGCAGGTTCTACTCGGATGGGGAAACTGAAAAACCACTTGTTTTCCGGATCTGAGCTTTCCCTGTGGAGTTAGCCCAAGGTGTATCTCGCAATTGGTAAAAATCCCATTCAGCCAGAAAAGTTAATTTTTCAGACAGAGCTCAAATGTGAAAAAGAAACACATATGCAGGTTCCACTCGGATGGGGAAGCTGAAAAACCACTTGTTTTCTGGATCTGAGCTTTCCCTGTGGAGTTAGCCCAAGGCGTATCTCGCAATTGGTAAAAATCCCATTCAGCAAGAAAAGTTAATTTTTCAGACAGAGCTCAAATGTGAAAAAGAAACACATATGCAGGTTCCACTCGGATGGGGAAGCTGAAAAACCACTTGTTTTCCGGATCTGAGCTTTCCCTTTGGAGTTAGCCCCAGGCTTATCTCTCAATTGGTAAAAATCCCATTGAGCCAGAAACGGCAATCTCAGACAGAGCTCACTGTGAAAAAGAAAAACACATTTATGCATGTTCACTCGGATGGGAAGCTGACAAAAACCACTTGTTTTCGGCATGTGAGCTTTACCTGTGGAGTTGGCCCAAGGCAGGTATCTCGCAATTGGTAAAAATCCAATCAGCCAGAAAAATGGGAATTTTTCAGACACAGCTTAAACTTGAAAAAGAAAAACACATATGCAGGTTCACTCGGATGGGGAAGCTGAAAAACCCTTGTTTTCCGGATGTGAGCTTTCCCTGTGGAGTTAGCCCAAGGCGTATCTCGCAATTGGTAAAAATCCCATTCAGCCAGAAAAGTCATTTTTTCAGACAGCGCTCAGATTTGAAAAAGAAACACATATGCAGGTTCCACTCAGATGGGGAAGCTGAAAAACCAGTTGTTTTCCACTTCTGAGCTTTCCCTGTGGATTTAGCCCAAGGCGTATGTCGCAATGGTAAAAATCCCATTCAGCCAGAAAAGTCAATTTTTCAGACAGAGCTCAAATTTGAAAAAGAAACACATATGCAGGTTCCACTCAGATGGGGAAGCTGAAAAACCACTTCTTTTCCGGATGTGAGCTTTCCCTGTGGAGTTAGCCCAAGGCGTATGTCGAAATTGTTGGTAAAAATCCCATTCGGCCAGAAAAGTCAATTATTCAGACAGAGCTCAAATGTGAAAAAGAAACACATATGCAGGTTCCACTCAGATGGGGAAGCTGAAAAACCACTTCTTTTCCAGCTCTGAGCTTTCCCTGTGTAGATAGCCCAAGGCATATCTCGCAATTGGTAAAAATCCCCTTCGGCCAGAAAAGTCATGATTCAGACAGAGCTCAGATTGAAAACGAAACACATATGCAGGTTCCACTGAGATGGGGAAGCTGAAAAACCACTTGTTTTCCAGCTCTTAGCTTTCCCTGTGGAGATAGCCCAAGGCGTATCTCGCAATTGGTAAAAATCCCATTCAGCCAAAAAAGTCAATTTTTCAGACAGAGCTCAGATTTGAAAAAGAAACACATATGCAGGTTCCACTGAGATGGGGAAGCTGAAAAACCACTTGTTTTCCAGCTCTTAGCTTTCCCTGTGGAGATAGCCCAAGGCGTATCTCGCAATTGGTAAAAATCCCATTCAGCCACAAAAGTCAATTATTCAGACAGAACTCAGATTTGAAAAAGAAACACATATGCAGGTTCCAATCAGATGGGGAAGCTGAAAAACCAGTTGTTTTCCAGCTCTGAGCTTTCCCTGTGGAGATAGCCCAAGGCGTATCTCGCAATTGGTAAAAATCACATTCGGCCAGAAAAGTCAATTATTCAGACAGAGCTCAAATTTGAAAAAGAAACACATATGCAGGCTCCAGTCGGATGGGGAAGCTGAAAAACCAGTTGTTTTCCAGCTCTGAGCTTTCCCTGTGGAGATAGCCCAAGGTGTATCTCGCAATTGGTAAAAATCCCATTCGGCTAGAAAAGTCAATTATTCAGACAGAGCTCAGATTTGAAAAAGAAACACATATGCTGTTTCCACTCAGATTGGGAAGCTGAAAAACCACTTCTTTTCCGGATGTGAGCTTTCCCTGTGGAGTTAGCCCAAGGCGTTATGTCGCAATGTGGTATAAAAATTCCCATTCGGCGCAAAGTCCAATTATTCAGCCAGAGCTCACATGTGAAAAAGAAACAACATATGCAGGTTTCCACTCAGCATGGGAAGCTGAAAAACCACTTGTTTTCCAGTTCCGAGTTTTCCCTGTGGAGATAGCCCAAGGCCTATCTCGCAATTGGTAAAAATCCCATTCAGCCAGAAAAGTCAATTATTCAGACAGAGCTCAAATTTGAAAAGAAACACATATGCAGGTTCCACTCAGATGGGGAAGCTGAAAAATCATTTTTTTTCCATCTCTGAGCTTTCCCTGTGGAGTTAGCCCAAGGCGTATCTCGCAATTGTTGGTAAAAATCCCATTCAGCCAGAAAAGTCAATTATTCAGACAGAGCTCAAATTTGAAAAAGAAACACATATGCAGGTTCCACTCAGATTGGGAAGCTGAAAAACCAGTTCTTTTCCGGATGTGAGCTTTCCCTGTGGAGTTAGCCCAAGGCGTATCTCGCAATTGTTGGTAAAAATCCCATTCGGCCAGAAAAGTCAATTATTCAGACAGAGCTCAGATTTGAAAAAGAAACACATATGCAGGTTCCACTTAGATGGGGAAGCTGAAAAACCAGTTGTTTTCCAGCTCTGTGTTTCTCTGTGGAGATAGCCCAAGGCGTATCTCGCAATTGGTAAAATTCCCATTCAGCCAGAAAAGTCAATTTTTCAGACAGAGCTCAGATTTGAAAAAGAAACACATATGCAGGTTCCACTCAGATGGGGAAGCTGAAAAACCAATTCTTTTCCGGATGTGAGCTTTCCCTGTGGAGTTAGCCCAAGGCGTATGTCGCAATTGTTGGTAAAAATCCCATTCAGCCAGAAAAGTCAATTATTCAGACAGAGCTCAAATGTGAAAAAGAAACACATATGCAGGTTCCACTTAGATGGGGAAGCTGAAAAACCACTTCTTTTCCAGAAGTGAGCTTTCCCCGTGGAGTTAGCCCAAGGCGTATCTCGCAATTGTTGGTAAAAATCCCATTCGGCCAGAAAAGTCAATTATTCAGACAGAGCTCAGATTTGAAAAGGAAACACATATGCAGGTTCCACTCAGATGGGGAAGCTGAAAAACCAGTTGTTTTCGATATGTGAGCTTTCCCTGAGGAGTTAGCCCAAGGCGTATCTCGCAATTGTTGGTAAAAATCCCATTCGGCCAGAAAATTCAATTTTTCAGACAGAGCTCAGATTTGAAAAAGAAACACATATGCAGGTTCCA
>JALGBA010002174.1:60000-115784 GCA_023970755.1 Azemiops feae | reverse complement strand
TCTATTTATCTATCTGTCTGTCTATCTATCTATCTATCTATCTATCTATCTATCTATCTATCTATCTATCTATCTATCTATCTATCATCTACTTATCTATATCTGTCTGTCTGTCTATCATCTATTTCTCCTTCCTTCCTTCCTTCCTTCCTTCCTTCCTTCCTTCCTTCCTCCCTCCCTTCCTCCCTCCCTCCCTCCCCTCCCCCCACTCTCTTTCTTTCTTCTCTTTTGTGGTAGACATTGTCCAGTGTGATATAAGATATCCTGCCACATACAGGGGGTTGGACTAGAACACCTCCAAGGTCTATTCCAGCCCTATAGTTCTATTGTACTCTCAACAACACTTATGAAATATGGTAAATATAAAGGTATTCATTATCTCACGAATAAAGGCGAATCTACGTATCCCAGGATAATGTTGCAGGATCCAATCTGGGTCAGTCACTGGATTGGTGGTTTTGTCTTCCGAGTTTTCGGACTCGTGCTGAAGCCCCCATCCTCAGGGAATTTCTCTCTAGCAGTAGTGTTTATTATTTGTTTCTCATTCCTTAATTACTTTTTAGTGGATTCTTTCCCCCATGTGCATTACAGATTTATGAATGAAAAAAGAAATAAATAGATGTCCTCAATGCCACCAATTTGGGTTTTTCTGGCCCTTAGTGAGTTGTGTACCCAGTCTTTTATTAGTCTGGGGTTCATTGCGTTGTACAAACTCAGACAGCAATTCATTTCTCAAGTTAAGGGAATTGTATGAAAGCAACTAAGATAATAGTTTAGAAGCCACTGAGAGGCTTATCCTCCAGGGTCAGGTTGCCTGACATTTTGATTTTAATTGTTTTACTTGTACGCTACCCAGTAACCACATTTACATGGTCAGTAAATGTACCAAGAGTTTGTCTAATTAGCTTATTGTACCCTTCATATTGTTCATGGATGATGTCTTATTTGTTCTTTTCTGCTGCTTTCCTTTCAGTTGCTTACGTTTTGAGCATTCTTAGCTTCCATCACCCCAGGCTATTTTCACACTCACCTGCCCAGGTATTAAATTCTTTGGTGGTTCAACACCTCTGCTTCCACCCACTATAGTATCCAGTCCATTGCTCTTCTAGAACAGCTATTTTTTCCTATTGGATCAGATCTTTCTTTTATCTTACACTTCTTGCTACCTTAAGCTGGAATGGTATGAATAAAACTACCATGATATCCAGGGACAAAGGATGAAGTACAGAGGAAAAAGAACTGATTTTATTCCAAATAGTAGCCTTGCCAAAGATGGCTCTTTGGCATCTGTTGATTTCTGTTTGTGGAACTTTTAATCCATTAGAATTGCTTTTGTAGTCCATTATTCAGGGTGATGAGGTGGGTTTCCTATATGACTTTAACCCTGCTATATTACACGATGAGTTAGCCTTCCTAGAGCTGATCAGTGTGGAGAACATTCCCAAACATTAAGGCTGTAAAAGCAATCCTCGACTTATAACAGTTCATTTAGTGACCGTTCAAAGTTACAACAGCACTGAAAAATGTGACTTATGACTGTTTTTCAGTTATGGCCTTTGTAGCATCTCCATGGTCACGTGATCAAAATTCAGACGCCTGGCAACTGACTCATACTTATGACGGTTACACAGTGTCCCGGGGTCACGTGATCCCCTTTTGCGACCTTCTGACAAGCAAAGCCAATGGGGAAGCTGGATTCACTTAACAGCCGGGTTACTAACTTATCAACTGCAGTGATTCACTTAACAACTATGGCAAGACAGGTCGTAAAATGGGGCAAAGCTCGCTTAACAAAGGTCTCACTTAGCAACAGAAGTTTTGGGCCCAATTGTTGGCGTAAGTAAATTGTCGACTACCTGTATATTTTTGGCGGAAGAAGGAGGAAGAGAAGGAGGAGGAGGAGGGGGAGGGGGAGGAGAGGGAAGGGGAGGGGAGGGGGTTCATGAGGGAGTGCCTATGAGTTGTTTGAGCGATACTCTTCAAAGCAATTATCTCTGTCTCCAAAGATGCCAGCCACAATTGCAGGTGAAATGTCAGGGCAAAAGACAACTGGATCGTGGCCTCAAAGCTCATCACTGCTTCATTAATTTATCTATTACTCTTTTTTGTGTTTTTTTTTAGGAAATGGTCATCTTTCATGTACTCAGATTTACTACCTACACCAGGGGTAGGCAACCTTGGCTCTTTTATGACTCGTGGACTTCAACTCCCAGAATTCCTGAGCCAGCATGGAGGAACTATGGCCCCTTTATGACTCGTGGACTTCAACTCCCAGAATTCCTGAGCCAGCATGGGGGAACTATGGCCCCTCATGACTTGTGGACTTCAACTCCCAGAATTCCTGAGCCAGCATGGCTCAGCTTGGAAACCTCTCTCTTTCCCCTCAGCGTGGCTGGCTCAGGAATTCTGGGAGTTGAAGTTCACGAGTCATAAAAGAGCCAAGGTTGCCTACCCCTGACCTACACCATGACTCAGTAAGCAAAAGGTCCACACAGCACTAATGCAGAGAAAAGAGAACAGAGAGCTAGTTTGGGTCTAGAGGTTAAAGCACCAGGCTAGAAAACAAGAGACCATGAGTTCAAGTCTTGCCTTAGCCATGAAAGGCAACTGGGTGAACTTGGGCCAGTCTCTCTCTCTCTCTCTCTCTCTTGTTTTCAATATTCGTACTGCTGCTGCTTCTTGGTAGCACTTGCACGCATGCGCAAATGGGGGCCGCTAGTGCCGTGCGGGTTTCGCGGCCCATTTGCACATGTGCGTGGGGGCTAACCGCAGCTAGTGCCTGTGCGAATGCACAAACGGGGCTGCTAGCGCCGTGCAGTTGCGCAGCCTGTTTGCGCATGTGCACGGGGCTAGCAGCGGTCGCAGGCCTACGCAAATGGGGCCGCTAGTGCCGTGTGGGTGCGCGCAGCCCTGTTCCTGCATGGACATGCACGTGCGCGCGCAAATATCCCAGCTGCTCTCTTTCCCTCCGGGCCGCCAGCATGGAAAGGTTGCTGACCTCTGGTATAGACTATTTAGCTGTGACAATTTCACATTCCCAGCCAAGGTGCGCCACAAGGAGGCTAGTCCTCAATGCAACGGACTGCATGGATTTGAACCAACTATGGCAGGTTGCCAATATTGGTTGATAGTCTTAACTGTGACTGTGGGAATGTCCCACAAATTGTACATCATATTGCAATGGAATGCTCCCTCAGAAGGTTCTCTGGATTCCTCCATGAAAATATATCATCTTGAGGGCACTGCTGCCCAATGGTTAAACGACCTAGATATCCGGCCATAGGCTTAGCCACTCTAGCAACTGCTCACACGTAACTTAATTTTATTCATCATTTGTATTGTGCATGTTGAAAATAATTCACTGTTCTGGTGTTTCATATTTTTGAGGCACAATTTTATACAGGTGGTCCTCAACTTACGACCACAATTGAGCTCAACGTTTCTGTTGCTAAGCGAGACATTTGGGAAGTGAGCTTTGCCCCATTTTATGACCTTCCTTCCCAGTCTTGTTAAGTGAATCAATTCAGTTGTTAAGTTAGGAACACGGTTGTTAAGTGAATCCAGCTCCCCCAATGACTTTGCTTGTCAGAAGGTCGCAAAAGGGGATCATGTGACCCCAGGACACTGTGTAACCGTCATAAATATGAGTCAGTTGCCAAGGGTCTGAATTTTGATCATGTGACCATGGAGATGCTGCCGCAGTCCTAAGTATGAAAAACTATCATTTTTTCAGTACCGTTCTAACTTTCAATTGTTGTAAGTCAAGAACTACCTCTATGCTGTTTTCTGAATTTTATGCATTAATGTTGTATTCTGTTACGCCATACGAAATAAAAAAAAATAGAGGGTTGTTGTGGGGAAAATAGAGGAGGAAGGTGTGCTGGATACGTTTGCTTCCTTAAGTTATTAGTAAAAATAAAGACGAGATATAAATAATCTTATTTATATCTTATAAACCCCTAGTAAGACCACACCTGGAATACTGCAGCCAATTTTGGTCACCATATCACAAAAAAGATGTTGAGAGTTTAGAAAAAATTCAAAGAAGAGCAACTAAGATGATCCAAGGCCTGGAGACAAAAACATACGAAGAACGGATGCAGGACTTGGGTTTGGCCAGTTTAAAGAAAAGAAGAAATAGGGGAGACATGATAGCAGTATTCCAGTATTTGAGGGGCTGCCACAAAGAAGAGGGGGTCAGGTTGTTCACCAGAGCACCAGAGGGAAGGACAAGAAACAATGGTTGGAAACTGATCAAAGAGAGAAGCAACCTGGAATTAAGGAGAAACTTCCTGACAGTGAGGACAATCAACCAGTGGAACAACCTGCCTCCAGAAATCGTGGGTGCTCCATCACTGGAGATTTTTAAGAAGAGACTAGACATTCACCTGTCTGAGATGGTATAGGTTCTCCTGCTTGAGTAGGGGGCTGGACTAGAAGACCTCCAAGGTCCCTTCCAGCTCTATTCTATTCTATTCTATTCTATTCTATTCTATTCTATTCTATTCTATTCTATTCTATTCTATTCTATTCTATTCTATTCTAAAATACATTTTGATGCACGCAAGCAAACAACGACATCACACTGCAAATGCCACCTTTCCAAGGTGCTTAGGCTAAAGTTCCCCAAGATATAGGAGAGAATTTTCACCCCAAAGTTTTCCTTTACCTTGATTGGTCATTTTAATAACCCACACCAACTAGCTAGAGGAGAGAAAAATTGACATTATCAGCTTCCTGTTGAGTCTCAGGTCACCTAACCAAAAAAATGAAAGAAAGAACAAATTCAAACAAAATTACCAAACAATGACAGAAAGGCAGCCGTTGCATCCCAACAGAGGGATTAAAACAGAACGGGTATTTTATTTTTGGTGTCTTCTTGAAAAAAAAACAATATGTAACTCTCCCACGGTGCTTTAAAAATATTCCCTTCAAATGCGCCATCCAAATGCTTAGTTGGAATAAAAAAGAGCTCGAAACCAGCATATTAAAAAAAAAAAAAGTCAGCCCATCAAAGATACGCCAATCTGTCATCGTCTTCTTCAAAAAAACCCCAACGGCACCAGGAATCAATGTTTATTAAAAATGAAGGAGGACAAAAGAAACGAGCGAGTGTTTGCTCCTTTTAGAAAAATTAGACTAGTCATCACAGCCTCCTGGTAACTGACCCCAAATCACCCAATTGGCTTTCAGCCTAAGGTGGGTCTAGAACTCCCAGTCTCCTGGTGATTGGCCCAAAATCACCCAATTGGCTTTCAGCCTAAGGTGGGTCTAGAACTCCCAGTCTCCTGGTGATTGGCCCAAAATCAGCCAGTTGGCTTTCATACCTAAGGTGGAACTAGAACTCCCAGTCTCCTGATGATTCGCCCAAAATCAGCCAGTTGGCTTTCATGCCTAAGGCGGGACTAGAACTGCCAGTCTCCTGGTAATTTGGGCCAAAGTCATCCAAAATAAGACTAGTGGATGAAAAGTGACTCGGAGAGCCAGAATAGTATATTACAGCAAGGGTCCCCAACCCCTGAGCCGCGGTCACTACCAGGCCGGGGCCTGTTTCCAATTGGTCTGCACAATCAGTGGGCACTTGCATGTGCATGCAAGCTGCACTCGCACGAGCGGCGGGCGCACACGCTCAAAGCTCCACTTAAGCGCCTTCCACTCATACAGAACCATCCCCTTCCCCCCCCCTCCCCCCGTGTCGGGCCACAAAGCTAGAAAGGTTGGGGACTTCTGTATTACAGGGAGTCCTCGACTTACGACCACATTTAGGACCAGAATTTCCATTACTAAGCAAGGCGGCTGTTAAGGGAGCTCCATCCAATTTTACAATCTCCCCCCCCCCCCAAGGTTATTAAATGTATCACTGTAGTTGTTGTGAATCTGGCTTCTCCCATTGATTTTGCTTCTCAGAAGCCAGCTGGGAAGGCAGCAAATGGCTGTTATATGGAGCTGGGATGCTGTAACCTTTGTAAACACATGCCAGTTGCCAAGCGCCCAAATCGCGATCATGTGACTGGGGATGCCGTGATGGTCCTAAGTGAGAGGACCGTTGTAAGCCACTTTTTTCAGTGCTGTTGTAACTTGGAATGGTGACTAAACAAGTGTAAATTGAGGACTATCTCCATTTGATTTACAGTATAATTTGTATTCCCATTTGTTAGATTTATATCTAACATTTCCTCCAGGAGCACAACATGGAAGATTCTCTATCTTTTCCCACAACCGCCCTATGAGGTAGGCTCAACTGAAAGAGAACAGCTAGGCCAGTGATGGCGAACCTTTTAGAGACCGAGTGCCCAAACTGCAACCCAAAACCCACTTATTTATCACCGGGTGCCAGGTGGGTGTGGCCCACTGGGTGGGCGTGGCTGTGGTGGTCATGGCAGACTGGGTGGGTGTGGCCAAGGTGGACGTGGTCACCTCGATGTTGCTCATGGGGAGGGACGCCTGTGGGGGCCGGCAGGGTTGGGGGAGATTCAGGGGGTCTCTGGCAGGTGGGGCAGTGGGCAGGAGGCTCGTCCTGCGGGGTGAGGCGAGGCAGGGCGGGGGTGCCATTGTCACAGGGCAAGGCGAGGCAGGGGCTGGGGCGGCTGCTGCCTGACACCATCGGCCACCGCACACAAAAGCCAGCGAGCGCATAGGGGCCGACAGTATCCGTCAGCAGCCACAGCTTGCCGGCCCCTCAACCGGCGCACTCTGGGGCTCCGCAGCCCACCAGCAGCAGTTCAGAGAAGCCGCCTCTGAGCTGGACGGCGATGAGGAGGCAATGCAGTGGATCGTGCCCAGGAAAAGGAGAACATGCGAGGCCAGGAGGGATGGGACAGGGGGGAGGGAAACCAGCCGTGCCGGGATGCATCCGGCCACGTGGGACCTCGGCGAGTTAGCGGGCGGCTGATTGAAGAGGGACGGTTGCCATCTCCGGGGCATGGCGCGCGTGCCCACAGAGAGGGCTCTGAGTGCTGCCTGTGGCACACGTGCCATAGGTTCGCCATCACTGAGCTAGGCAAATTCACTTAGTGAGTTTCCATGGCTGAGGGGAGACTAGAAGACTCTCCCTGCCCTTCTTTTAGCCTATTCATACAATCCTTCTGCCTGTAAATTGAAGTTGGCAGTCCCCTAGATCAGGGATCTCCAAACATGGTCACTTTAAGACTTGTGGACTTCAACTCCCAGAATTCCTCAGCCAGCCCGGGTTCAAGGCAGTCTGGCATCAGCGAAGCAGCGATGGGGCACAGGGCTTTGTTGTGGGGAAAATAGGAAGAGGAATATTAGGTATGTTCACCTCCTTGAGTTATTTATAAAAATAGTAAGGGGAGGGGAGATTAAAACAAATCTAAAAAAAATATAAAATAAGGTGGATGGATTCAGTTGCAGTCGAACTGGAGATACCATTGGAAAACCTGAAGAACCAGCTGGGGGATAGATTGTCATGGAGAAAAATTTACCTGTGTGCTTAAGAGTTGTCACCAACTTGATGGCACATAGACAATCGATCAAATATAAAGAGTGGTTCCTAGAAGGAACTAAACCGCAAATTATTTTTTATTTTACAGGCAGTCCTTGACTTACAACAGTTCATTTAGTGATGGTTCAAAGTTACAACAGCACTGAAAATAGTGACTTATGGCCATTTTTCACACTTAGGACTGTGGGAAGAATCCAGAGAAAGAAATATCTTGGGAAACATTAAAAAGGCAGAATATATTTGCCCAAAGGAATAATGGAGAAGATCTTTAAGGCAAGCAACTCCCTCCCCAGCCAGACAACTCAGCAGAAGCCAGCTTTTAGAAATACAGATGTAATAATCCATTCGGGAAAGTTGGAGCCTTCCAGCTAGAAGCTGAAGAGATTAGGAAGACAAAGACCCTTAAAATCTACATACCCCACCCAAACTCTAAGACAGGACATAATAGGATTAACTCACCAATATCAAAAGGGCACACTCAGATTCAGGTCAAAATACATGATACAGGAAATACAAAGCCTCAAACAGGAACAGGAAACAACCTCAAGAGCCCCAGAAGGTATAAAAACCCACTCCCTACTACATGTGCTCTCTTTTTTCCAGAGCCATCTTTCTGTCTGGCTCTCCTCTTCAATAAACTACAACCTTCTTTCTAAAGCAGTCTCCATGTTGTTTATTCCCAGCTTGGACTGGACCCTGATGAAGATTTTTCCTTCAACATGACCATTGCAGAATCCCCATGGTCATGTGATCAGAATTCAGATGCTTGGCAACTGGTTCATATTTACGACAGTTGCAATATCCTAGGGTCATGTGATCCCATTTTGTGATCTTTTGACAGGGAAATTCAATGGGGGAAGCCAGATTCACTTAACAACCAATTTACCAACTGCGGTGATTCACTTGACAAGAAAAGTCGTAAAATGGGGCAAAACTCACTTAACAAAACATCTCACTTAGCAAGAGAAATCTGGGGCTCAATTGTGGTCGTACGTTGAGGACTACCTGTATTTCATTTTGCCTTCATGTTAATCTTGACTCCTGATGCATGTCTGGACAACTCTCTGCAGTTTTCCTGGCAATATTTTTGCAAGTGGTTTGCCTTGGTCTTCTTCTTCCCAGGACGAAGAGAAAGGAACTGGCCCAAAGTCATCCAGTTGGCTTTGTGCAGGACTAGAACTCACGGTCTCCCAGTTTTTAGCCTGCTGCCCTAACTACTACAGGTAGACCTCGAGTTACAACAGTTCATTTAGTGACTGTTACAGTTCAGTTACACCCAGTGGTGTGATTCAGCCAGTTCGGCAGAACCGGTAGCTAATTTTTTGTTGCCCAGGCCCAGAATGGATTTCTGGAAGTGGCATCCACACAGAGAACTGGTTGTTCACATATTTGAATCCCACCACTGATTACAACGGTACTGAAAAAGTGACTTCCGACTGTTTTTCAGACTTATGACTTTTGCAGCATCCCCGTGGTCACGCAATCAAAATTCGGACACTTGGACACTGATTCAAATTTATGACGGTTGCACTGTTCTGGGGTCATGCGATCACCTTTTGCGAAAGTAGATTCATTTAACAACCATGTTACTAACTTAACAACTGCAGTGATTCCCTTAACAACTGTCTTGCTTAGCAACAGAAATTGTGGGCTTACAATTGTGGTGGTAAGTCAAGGACTACCTGTACACCAAATGGGATCTCATTTCACAGATTTATTCAACCCTTTCTCCTGAGACTATAGCAATAGCATTAGCGCTTAGACTTATATACCGCTTCACAATGCTTTCTAAGTGGTTTACAGAGTCAGCCTATCTCCCCCAACAATCTGGGTCCTCATTTTACCGACCTTGGAAGGATGGAAGGCTGAATCAATCTTGAGCCGGTCAGGATCGAACTCCTGGCAGTGGAATGCAGAGTTAGCCTGCAATACTGCATTCTAATAGATAGATAGGAATAGATAGATAGATAGATAGATAGATAGATAGATAGATAGATAGATAGATAGATAGATAGATAGATAGATAGATAGATAGATAGATAGATAGATAGATAGACAGACAGACAGACAGACAGACAGACAGAGATAGATAAGTAGATGATAGATAGATAGATAGATAGATAGATAGATAGATAGATAGATAGATAGATAGATAGATAGATAGATAGATAGATAGATAGATAGATAGATAGATAGATAGATAGATAGATAGATAAGTAGATAAGTAGATAGGTAGATAGATAGATAGATAGATAGATAGATAGATAGATAGATAGATAGATAGATAGATAGATAGATAGATAGATAGATAGATAGATAGATAGATAGATAGATAGATAAGTAGATGATAGATAGGTAGATAGATAGATAGATAGATAGATAGAGATAGATAAGTAGATGATAGGTAGATAGATAGATAGATAGATAGATAGATAGATAGATAGATAGATAGATAGATAGATAGATAGATAGATAGATAGATAGATAGATAGATAGATAAGTAGATGATAGATAGGTAGATATATAGATAGATATATAGATAGATAGATAGATAGATAGATAGATAGATAGATAGATAGATAGATAGATAGATAGATAGATAGATAGATAGATAGAGATAGGTAGTAATAGCGCTTAGACTTATACACTGCTTCACAGTGCTTTACAACCCTCTCTAAGCGGTTTACAAAGTCAGCATCTTGCCCCCAACAATCGGGGTCCTCATTTTACCGACCTCGGAAGGATGGAAGGCTGAATCAACCTTGAGCTGGTGAGAATCGAACTGTCGAACTGCTGGCAGATGGCAGTCAGCAGAAGCAGCCTGCGGTACTGCATTCTAACCACTGCACCACCTGGGCTCTATCCTCTCCTCCTGGGATTTAACTGGGGTTTGAAATCTAGACGACGAAGCACAAGACATCCTTATTCAAGGTGTGCATCTCCCATCATCTCACATTCAGGGCAGGATAACAGAATTTGTACCGAGTGTTGCTTGCATTGTTGGGGAAAACAAACCCTGCAAAATCCATTTGTCCAAACGATAACACGCCGCCCAGATAAAACCGCTTCTGGAAAGCAACAGCTTGGCTCCAGTCTGAATGGGAAAACGCAGATTCTCTTCCTGAAAGGCCTGCTCACATTTTCAAAACTGGGTAAAGAATGGCTGTGAGCTGATATAGGCATATCAACGTTTCTCCAAGGCTGCTTTGGCTGTTGAAGATGAATCCATGATAACCTTCCTCAACAATGCACACGCTTCAGGGCTCGTCAACATTGTTGGGGGGCATTGTAACCTCCTTCTCCAGAGAAAGGGATGGAAAAGTGTTATCCTTTTGTGATAGGAATCCTGAGGGAAGGCCTATTCACACTCTTTCTAAAGCTTCCTTAATCGTTCCAGTTGCTGGAACTGACGAGAGCTGTCCGTCTGTTTGGGCTGCAGCATCTTTGTAGACAAATGCACCCTTCAAAGGTGGAATAAGATAAGAACAGCCCAGGGAGTTTCTTGAACTTACTGCTGGGGGAATTGTTCCACTGAACTGGCGCGTGTCTTTTTTTTTTCCTCTTCATTTAAATGCAACTTTTGGCCTGGTGGCTTGAACAAGTCCTCTTTCACCCTCTCTTGGCGTGCACTGACAGCTAGAGAAGGATGAATTGGTACTTCTTATCAGAAGTTCTCAGGACTTTGGGGACATTCATTGAGGATTTTGCTTTGTTTTGGGGAGAAAGGTGGAAAGCTTAATTTTTCACTCAGGTGAAGATGCTCCTGATTTCCTGAGTAAGATGCAAAGGATGAAGGTGCATTAGGACATGCGTTTGTTAGATCGGTGCTTCTCAAATTTGCCAACTTTAAGATGTTTAGAATAGAATAGAATGGAATAGAATAGAATAGAATAGAATAGAATAGAATAGAATAGAATAGAATCTTTATAGAGAATAGAATAGAATAGAATTTAGAATAGAATAGAATAGAATAGAATCTTTATAGAGAATAGAATAGAATAGAATAGAATAGAATAGAATAGAATAGAATAGAATAGAATAGAATAGAATAGAATAGAATAGAATAGAATAACAGAGTTGGAAGGGACCTTGTAGGTCATCTAGTCCAACTCCTTGCCCAAGCAGGAGCCCCTGCCTACACCATTTCTGACAGATGGCAGTCCAGTCTCTTCTTGAAAGCCTCCAATGATGAAGCACCAACAATATCTGAAGGCAATCTGTTCCATTGGTTGATTATTCTCACTGTCAGGAAATTTCTCATTATTTCCAGGTTGAATCTCTCCTTGATCAGTTTCCATCCTTATTCCTTGTCTGGCCTTCAGGTGCTTTGGAAAATAGGTTGACCCCCTCCTCTCTGTGACAGCCCCTCAAATATTGGAGCACTGCTATCATGTCTCCCCTGGTCCTTCTCTTCACTAGACTAGCCATGCCCAGTTCCTGTAACCGTTCCTTCATATATTTTAGCCCCCAGTCCCCTAATCATCTTTGTTGCTCTTCTCTGCATTTTTGTGTGGACTTTGACTCCCAGATAGTCAATCCAATTCTTGAACCTTCCAACTTGGTAAGATCTATAGTATCTTCATCTTTTTTTACTACCCAAAGATCTTGTGAACATCTTCTCTAAGACAACTAATACACAACATTTTTGGACAGTCATTTGATCTTTCTTTGTTCCTATTTCAATCAATTTCTATCCGTATAATAGCAGAAAAGTAGCAGAATATTTTTACGTTGGGACACCTATAGCATCACCTCTTTCTTCAGATCTGGTTCGAATCCATAGAACAGAATAATAGGGTTGGAAGGGACCTTGGAGGTCTTCTAGTTCAACCCCCCTCTCCCTGTTCAAGCAGGAGACTCTGTACTATTCCAGATAAATAGCTGTCCAGTCTCTACTTAAAAACCTCCAGTGTTGGAGCACCCACAACTTCTGGAGGCAAGCTGTTCCACTGGATAATTGTTCTAATAGTCAGGAAACTTCTCCTTAGTTCTTGGTTGCTTCTCTCTTTGGTTAGTTTCCATCCGTTGCTTCTTGTCCTGCCTTCAGGCGCTTTGGGGAATAGCTTGACTCCCTCTTTTTTGTGACAGCCCCTTGAATATTGGAAGACTGCTGTCATATCACCCCTAGTCCTTTTCTCTTCATTAGATAGACATGCTTAGTTCCCTCAGTTGTTTAGAAAAATCTCCCTAAAGTTAGTAAAAACAGTTTTTTTTCTGGAGGGCACTTGGGCCAGGATTGGAGACAGTCTGCTCTTTGTGTTTTCTTGCATTATGATAATGCGTTTTGCTTTACTGTTTTTTATTTTATTGTTATAAACTGCCCAGAGTCTGCGTAGATTACAGCAAAATATAAATGCAATGAATGCATAAATACAACTCCCTGTGTTTGTGTCGATAGATCCATAAAGGCACCTCCCCAACCAATAACTGTCACTGCACACAGCCTTCAAGCCTGAAATATAGCTTGGCCATTATTATAGATTTCAGCTCGAGAAATAAAGTGCAACTAAATGCACACACAGGTTTGTGTCTCTGGCATATATTCTCAGCTGAGGTATATTTTTACTCTGGGTTAGTTATATCAAAAAAAAAAAACACGCAGAGAAGGGAAGGAAAGGTTTATATTCGTTATTGGCATTATTTGCAGCTATCTGAATTAAGATACATATTCAATGTATGTTTTGATTCTCATCACCCATTCAGCTGTTTAAATCCTACAAACTGTTTGGAGAGGTGCAAGGTTCTTTTTTAAAAAAAAAAAACCCTTAAAAGATGCTTTGTAAAAAGTAAAAAATTCTGCATGCATATTTCTCACGTACATTCTTGGCACACACTAGATATGATATTTCTACTTGTATATTATCCTAATAGAAGTAGTCAAGGACAACCACAGCTATATGGATGGATAGATAGATAGATAGATAGACAGACAGACAGACAGACAGACAGACAGACAGACAGACAGACAGACAGACAGACAGACAGACAGACAGACAGACAGAGAGATAGAGATAGAGATAGAGATAGAGATAGAGATAGAGATAGAGATAGAGATAGAGATAGAGATAGATAATACATATTTATGTATTCATTGCCCCATTTTACGACTTTTCTTGAATCACTGCATTTGTAAAGTTTGTAACACGGTTGTTAAGTGAATCTGGATTCCCCATTGACTTTGCTTCTCAGAGGGTCACAGACATTGATCACATGACCCCGGGGCACTGCAACCATCATAAATATGAGTCAGTTGCCAAGTGTCCGAATTTTGATCGTGTGACCATGGAGATGCTGCAACATTCGTAAGTGTGAAAAATGGTAATAAATCACTTTTTTCAGTGCCGTTGTAACGTTGAACAGTCACTAAATGAACTGCTGTAAGTCAAGGACTATCCATATTTGTCAGATTTCTGTCGCAGGCTTCTTCCAAGAGCTGCAGGCAGCCTAGAGTAGACCACAGCCTGGCCACTAACTTTCTCCTGCAATAGTCCTATGAGGTAGTCCATTGGCTTTGAGAAATCTGTGTCATTCAGTTGGCCTCTGATGTTGAACTGTTGGTGGTTCCTCAGTTTAGTTGTTGGCTTCCGGACGTTTCATTATCCAGCTAGGTAACATCAGTTTGGAGCAAACCCCCAGTCACCAGCACTGGTGATATTACCTATTCAGGTAGTGAAATGTCTGCAAGAAAGCAACCAAATTCAGAGAGCATCAAGAACTCCATAGTTCAACCCTGAGCTTCTCCTCTCTTCTCTTCTCTTCTCTTCTCTTCTCTTCTCTTCTCTTCTCTTCTCTTCTCTTCTCTTCTCTTCTCTTCTCTTCTCTTCTCTCCTCTCCTCTCCTCTCCTCGCCTCTCCTCTTCCTCTCCTCTCTCTCCTCTCCTCTCCTCTCCGCTCATCTCTCTCCTCTCGCCTCTCCTCTCCTCTCCTCTCCTGTGTGCAGCTAACGAGTAGGCTGGCTTGGTCACTCAACAGTGAGAAACTGGTGAAGCGGGCACAGCAGCGCCTGCATTTTCTGCATCGCATGAGAAAAGCACATCTTCCTGCCCCTGTACTGACCACTTTCTACAGGGGGACGATCAAGAACATCATACAGCATCACAGTCTGGTTTGGAAGCATCACTGCTTCAGACAGAAAAGTGGTGCAGAGAGTGGTGAGAATGGCCGAAAAGATCATTGGCAGTTCCCTCCCTCCCATCCAGGACATAGCACAGAAGCGCTGCTTGAGCAGGGTCTGCAAGATTGTCTGGGACACTACACACCGTCTTCATGACCTGTTTTCCTTGTTACCTTCTGGGAGGAGGGGGCTTCATGGTATCCACAGCAGAACATCCAGATACAGCCATAGTTTCATTCCATACAACATTAACCTTGTGAACTCTCAAGCTTCCTCCTTCCGTTATATATTCAAGATGGACAGTATTTAATATTTATTTGCTATGTATATGTAGGGGTGTGTTGTATATGTTGTATATGTTGTACATAGTATGTTTAGGTGTGTGTCATGTATGTGTTTCACTTTGAGAGTGGGCAACTAAATTTCATTTTTGATGTGTGCCATTGTGCCCACAGTAAAAAAATGACAATAAAGGTTATCTTATCTTATCTTACCTTATCTCTTATCCTCTGCTCTCCTCTCCTCTCCCCTCCCCTCCCCTCGTCTCCTCCTCTCCTCTCCTCTCCTCTCCTCTCCTCTCCTCTCCTCTCCTCTCCTCTCCATCCTCTCCTCTCTCTCCTTCCCTTCCCCTCCCCTCTCCCCCTCCTTCTTCCCTTCCCTTCCCTTCCCTCCTCCCCTCCCCTCCCCTCTCCTCCCCTCTCCTCTCCTCTCCTCTCCTCTCCTCTTGAAAAGGCCATCTCTAGTTTGGGGACTGCCTGCCTGCCCCTCCTTTATACCAGGGGATAAGAGCAACAGTGAGTTAACTCTCCACCTTCTTGTGAGCATTCTAGAAACATCCATTTAGTCACTGGGGAAAGAAAGAGCTGGACTGAAATTTCTCTGCTCTTGTCGATGAAAAAAATGTTATTCCTTAGTTCTCGTTTCCAATTATTATTATTATTATTATTATTATTATTATTATTATTATTATTATTATTATTATTATTATTATTATTATTATTATTATTATTATTATTATTATTATTATTATTATTATTATTATTATTATTATTATTATTATTATAAAGTTGGAAGGGACCTTGGAGGTCATCAAGTCCAACCCCCTGCTCAGGTAGGTAACCCTATACCATTTCGGACAAATGGCTGTCCAGTCTCTTCTTAAAAACTTCCAGTGTTGGAGCACTCACCGCCCCTGGAGACAGGTTGTTCCACTGGTTAATTGTTCCAACTGTCAAGATGTTTCTCCTTAGTTCTAGGTTGCTTCTCTCCTTGATTAGTTTCCATCCGTTGCTTCTTGTCCTGCCCTCAGGCGCCTTGGAGAATAGCTTGACTCCCTCTTCTTTGTGGCAGCCCCTGAGATATTGGAACACTGCTCTCATGTCCCCCCTCATCCTTCTCTTCATTAAACTAGACATACCCAATTCTAGCAACCTTTCCTTATACTGTATGTTTTAGCTCCAGTCCCCTAATCATCTTTGTTGCTCTTCTCTGTACTATTTCTAGAGTCTCAACATCTTTTTTACATCGTGGTGACCAAAACTGGATGCAGTATTCCAAGTGTGGCCTTACCAAGGCATTGTAAAGTGGTATTAATACTTCACGTGATCTTGATTCTATCCCTCTGTTAATGCAGCCTAGCACTGTGTTGGCTTTTTTGGCAGCTGCAGCACACGGCTGGCTTCTATTTAAGTGATTGTCCACTAGGACTCCGAGATCCCTCTCATAGTTGCTACTATTGAGCAAGGTACCCCCTATACGAGGAGAGAAGCAGAAACGATATTGCACTACTTTTCCTTTACGCTGAAACTAACAGCAAAATATTTTTGATTTTTCTTCCCTGGGTTCCTAGTCTAAGAACCGTAAATTGTTCTCCAGTTCACATTTATGGCTGCTTCTTGAGTATACAGAGAGAATGAGTTTTTCCCCCCTTTATTATGGAGAACGTGCCACCATTAATTTAAGGAGTCGTTTTTCTCCTTAAGTGAGGTTAAATATTTTCTACTTAAGGAAAAAAAAATATCCCAAGGAAGGACAAGGGTAGCTTTTTGAAACAATGATGCAACATTTGCTTCTAGTCCTCTTGAGTTTTCCCTTCCCTGAATCAGGTAGTTGGAAGGAAACCAACTCCTGCTCAAGAATGCAATCAAATCTTAATAGAGGTGACAAGGATGATTTGCTACAAGGTTGGAGGTGTGCATAAACAGGGTAACCCAAAAAGAGGCCCTTTCCCTAAGAAATTAAAAATGGAGAAAATGCGATATAAATCAGTAAAAGCAAATATCATTTTTAATTATTTTTCGTATTTATTTCAGCAAGGGAAAAGAATTAGGATAGGATTGGAAAGAGAATGCTCTCTGACATTGTCCTCGTTTTAACTGACAGATAAATACAGACTTGCTCAACTTTGCCATCAGCCAGCTTCCCATTAAAGTAAATAAATAGAAGAATCTTGCAAATAAACAAATAAATAAATAAATAAAATTCAGATATATAGAATCTCTTAGGTGCCTGGAAAAGAATAATTCATATTGGTGTCCACCAGCAACCAGGTTTAGTATCCCATGGAACATCAACCTTTATATTGTACTAACATAGGTAGTTCTCGACGTACGATAAAAATCGAGTTGCTAAGTGAGTTGTGCTCCATTTTACAACCTTTCTGGCCACAGTTGTTAAGCAAATCATTGCAGTTGCAAAGTTTGCAACACGACTGTTAAGTGAATCTGTCTTCCCCCTTGACTTTGCTTGCCAGGAGGTCGCAAAAGGGGATCACACGACCCCGGGACACTGCAACCATCATAAGTACATGCCAGTTGCCAAGCATCTGAGTTTTGATCGCGTGACCATGGGGATGCGGCAATGGTCGTAAGTGTGAAAAATGGTCATCAGTCATTTTTTTCCAGGGCTGTTGTAACTTCGAACGGTCTATAAACAAATGGTTGAAAGAGGACTGCCTGTAGGAGACCGTGTCACCTTTCAGTGGCTATTCTAGATCTTTGTCTTCCACTGTCTTGATCAAGTGAGGTCTTCTGCCTGTTTGATGGTCTGCTCAGTTTGATGGATCTCCTTTGACTTGGTTTTTGCTGCCTCAACCTCCCTCAAGTGACAAGAGATAAGATAAGATAAGATAACCTTTATTGTCATTTTTTTACTGTGGGCACAACGGCACACATTAAAAATGAAATTTAGTTGCCTGCTCTCAAAGTGAAACACATACATGACACACACCTAAAACATACTATAAACAACATATGTATAGACCCACACCTCTACATATACATAGCAAATAAATATTAAATACTGTCCATCTTGAATATATAACGGAAGGAGGAAGCTTGAGAATTCACAAGGTTAATGCTGTATGGAATGAAACTATGGCTGAATCTGGATGTTCTGCTGTGGATACCATGAAGCCTCCTCCCAGAAGGTAACAAGGAAAACAGGTCGTGAAGAGGGTGTGTAGTGTCCCAGACAATCTTGCAGACCCTGCTCAAGCAGCGCTTCTGTGCTATGTCCTGGATGGGAGGGAGGGAACTGCCAATGATCTTTTCTGCCGTCCTCACCACTCTCTGCACCACCTTCCTGTCTGAAGCAGTGATGCTTCCAAACCAGACTGTGATGCTGTATGACAGGACAGGACAGGACAGGACAACCCCTATGATGTTCAAGCAATGGTGGAACAGGGCAAAGACGAGAAATATTTCTGCCCAGTACTTGGAAATGGTTTTGCAGAGGATCGACTGAGCTGTATGCCAGCTTGGTTTGGCTTAGCACATTGCAGGAGTCAAGCCAACTTTGATGAGTTGAATAAATTGCAAAGAAACAAATAACCACTCACAACGAATGTGAACTAAGTTGGTCTCCTGTATCAATGTTCTGGAGCAGAGGTCCCCAATCTATGGCCCACAGCCCACTACCGGGCCCTTGTACCAGCACTAGCCAAGCCGCAAGCTTTGCACTGGCACTAGCAGCCCCATTTGCCAAACACGCATGCTCATGGCCTGTTCATGTGCATGTGCGCACAGCCACATTAGCATGTGTGCACATGCATGCATAAAGGTGCCTGCTCCTTCCTTTCCCCACTGGGCCACTAATTCAGAAAGGTTGGGGACCCCTGTTCTGGAGCTTATAGCCGTGATAAAGAAACCCTGGATAGGCTTTGTGGCAATGGTTATGCATGGTAATCCATGGTTCATTAGACCATGGTTTACTCAACTCTGTTTTAGCCAATACAGATAGTTCTCGACTTACAACGGTTCTCTTAGTGATCGTTCGAAGTTACATCAGCACTGAAAAAAGTGACTTATGGACATTTTTCACTTACAATCATTGCAGCCTGTCCAGGGTCCCGTGATCAAAATTCAGACGCTTGGCAAATGACTTGTATTTGTGATGGTGGCAGTGTCCCCTTTTGTGACCTTCCGACAAGCAAAGTCAATGGGGAAGTTAGAGTCACTTAGCAACCGTGGTGCTAGCTTAACAACTGCAGTGATTCACTTAACAACCATGGCAAGAAAATGAGGCAAAACTCACTTAAGAACTGTCTCGCTTAGCAACAGAATTTGTGGTTGTGGTCGTAAGTCAACAGCTACCTGTATATGGAAATCATATATTCATTATCAATGTTTGTCCATGACTAACTAAACCATATTTAGTCTGCAAACTCAATTTTCAGGATTCTTAATCAATCAGAATAGAGCTGGAAGGGACCTTGGAGGTCTTCTAGTCCAACCCCCTGCTCAAGCAGGAGACCCTATACCATTTCAGACAAGTGGCTGTTCAATCTCTTCTTAAAAACCTCCAGTGATGAAGCACCTACAATGTCTGGAGGCAAGCTGTTCCACTGGTTAATTGTTCTGTTAGGAAGTTTCTCCTTAATTCCAGGTTGCTTCTCTCCTTGATCAGTTTCCAACCATTGTTTCTCATCCTGCCCTCTGGTGCTTTAGAATATAAGTTGACCCCCTCTTCTTTGTGGCAGCCCCTCAAATACTGCTATCATGTCCCCCCTAGTCCTTATTTTCTCCAGACTAGCCAAATCCAAATCTTGCAACCGTTCTTCATACATTTTAGTCTCCAGGCCGTTGATCATCTCACTTGTTCTCATATACACACTGAATCATAAAATGTCCACCATGCAGTCTGAGATGCCGGAAAGCTGGGATCTCAATGGGGAAAGCCAGATTTCCTTAATGACTGTGTGTGATTCGCTTAACAACTGCAGTGATCTGCTTAACAATCGTTGTAACATTGGGCATGACTCAGTTAACAACCATTTCACATAGAAAATGGACATTGCGGTCTCAATTGTGGCTGTACGTTGAGGACTATCTGTATTGTGCAAACACAGCCGTCAATCAACCTTCCACAGGGATTGTACACACTGTGCTTAGCCAACTCAGTTCAAGAAGTAAAGTACAGCTGGTTTAACATGTAGCGTAAAATAATAGCAATAATACCTCATTTCTTTAGCTGACCGATTGAATTTACACTTATTGGGTTTATATAAATTTAAAGAATTTATGAATGAGAACTATAATAATAATAATAAAGTTGGAAGGGACCTTGGAGGTCATCGAGTCCAACTCCCTGCTCAGGCAGGAAACCCTATACCATTTCAGACAAATGGCTGTCCAGTCTCTTCTTAAAAACTTCCAGTGTTGGAGCATTCACCGCTTCTGGAGGCAGGTTGTTCCACTGGTTAATTGTTCTAACTGTCAGGAAGTTTCTCCTCAGTTCCAGGTTGCTTCTTTCCTTGACTAGTTTCCATCCATTACTTCTTGTCCTGCCCTCAGGCGCCTTGGAGAATAGCTTGACTCCCTCTTCTTTGTGGCAACCCCTGAGATATTGGAATACTGCTATCAACTTATAAATAATGTACAGTATTTATGAATGGGAACTTATAAATAATGCATAGAATTTATGAATCATTTATAGAATTAAAATTATATCATACAAAATAAATTAACACTCTGAAATTTGTTCGACCTACCGGCAGGCAGGGAACGTCCATTATTGCCCAATGTCTGTTAAATAGTGATCATCATGGACATTTACGTTATTGTACAATAGCATCATCACCTGAAAGACTCAAATTATGCCTTTGTAACATTTGCATAATTATATCATTAGGCCAATGGTGTAAACTATCAGCAAAATTTGGTCACTGCATGCAAAGTCCACTGTACTGAGATCCTTTAAATCAGGGCTTTTCAACCAGTGGTACGGGTACCACCTGTGGTACATTGGCACCTGGCAGGTGGTACACGACCATCCTAGAAAAGTGGTAGCGGGGGAGGGGAATGAGCTGAACCGGTGGCAGCACCACACAAGCCTGAGCAAGAGATGGCTGGAGCTGCAGGGCTGTCAGGGCTCAGTGGAAGCGCCAGGATCAGTGCCGCTTTCCAGCTGATCGGCGCTTCTTCGGGGCTGTCAGGGCTCAGTGGAAGCACCAGGATCAGCACCAGGCTCCAGCTGGAGCTCAGCGCTGATCCTGGCGCTTCTGCTGAGCCCAGAAGAAGCGCCGATCAGCTGGAATGTTGCAGCATCTCCAGGGTCTTGTGATTTACATTCAGATGCTTGGCAACTGATTCATATTTATGATGGTCACAGTGTCCCAGGGTCATGTGAAGTGACCAAAACCTGCTGCAACCTGCTGCAACCACCCAGCAGACAGGGGGAATAAAAACCAAACACCCCCCACCCCACCCCCGCTGCCAATCCTCAATAGAAATGCTCACAACAATGAAAACCTCGGACAGGAGGAAGAGCGTCACCGGGTGGGCAGGTAGGTGTCTTGCTTGGCTGTGGCTTGGGGGGCACTTTTTTCAGTGCCATTGTAACTTTGAACAGTCACTAAGCGAACTGTTGTAAGTCGAGGACTACCTGTACTTTATCACTTTTTTCCTTTTTTTTTTTTGGTCATCACGTTTTGACACCTTGCTAGGCGACTGGTGGTACTCAGATGTTGCCATATCCTAAAAGTGGTACAATGGGTGAAAAGGTTGAAAAGCCCTGCTTTAAATGAGGTTACATTGTGTATTCTGCCTTCTCTATGGAAACCTAGATAGCTTAGAAAGAATGCAGAGAAGAGCAACAAAGACGATAAGGGGACTGAAGAACAGTTGCAGGAATTTGGCATGCCTACTTTAATGAAAAGAAGGACTAGGGATGATATGATAGCAGTATTCTAATATTTGAGGGGCTGCCACAAAGATGAAGGGATCAACCTACTCTCCAAAGCACCTGAAGGCAGGACAAGAAGCAACGGATGGAAGCTAACCAAGGAGAGATCCAGCCTAGAACTAAGGAGAAATTTCCCAACAATACAAACAATTAATCAGTGGGACAGATTGCCTCCAGAAGTTGTGGGTGCTCCAACACTGTAAGTTTTTAACAAGAGATTGGACAGCCATTTGTCTGAAATGGTATAGGGTCTCCTGCTTGAGTAGGGGGCTGGATTAGAAGACCTCCAAGGTCCTTTCCAACTCTGTTATTCTGTCATTCTTCTCATCAGGGTGTCACAATTTTATCCTTAGCATAATAACCTTGTGGAGTAGACTAGGCTGAGAGAGACACTAGGTGATTGTCTAAAAGTTAGTTAGTTGTGTCTCCAGTTTTATTCTAAAACCCCTTGACCACTGCCTTAATCTTGCTAGTTTGTGATTTATAGTTAGTTTATACTTGAATGTGAACCGAGAAAATAGGTTAACTCAATAATCAAGTAAAGCTTATCTGTGAACCCAATGTCTAAACTGAAAATGCTCCACCACATTCTAGCCTAACATGGTGTACCAGTGTAGCCAATGGCTGCTGTAGGGAAGTGGCAGAACCTCCCCCCCCCAAATTAGAAGAAGAGAACAGCAAAGCAATTCCACACTGTTTTCTTGGCAGAAAGAAAACTGCACAGAAGGGTCCATAAAGTCACAGGAGTCAAGCTTGACTGAGCAGAAACTGTATTTGAGACGGAACAAAGAAAATCAAAGAGAGATCCAACCTAGAATTAAATAGAAAAATTCCTGACAGTGAGAACAATTAATCAGTGGAATGGCTTGCCTTCAGAAGTTGTGGGTGATCCATCACCGGAGTCCCAAAAATGCATTTCCAAAAGGCAGCTGGACTTTCTTGGTTTTTTTCCCCTTGAAAATATTTTACTTCTCATCCACCAAGTCCACAGAACTGAAGAAACGTCCTGGACAAGTCCAGTTGTCTTTTGGGAAAGCACCTGTGGGACAATCATGACTTGGATGGTTGAGAATCTCCATAGACATCTATCTCTGGAGGTTTTCATGAAGAGACTGGTCAGCCATTTGTCTGGAATGGTGTAGGGTTTTGTGCTCGAGCAGAGGGTTGGACTAGAAGATCTCCAAGGTCCCTTCCAACCCTGTTATTCTGTATTCTAAAAGCAAAGATTCTAAACGGAACGAACATCAGTACCTTGGATAGCTCCAAGTTCTGTTAATGAAATCCCTAGAATTACCACTGCATATCGCCTTATGATCTACAGACAATTGCACCCTTGTAGAGATAGTCAGAATCTAGTCTGAAATTAGCATCAGCCTTACTGGAAAACTTTCTAGGCTATTAGGAAAAAGTCACCTGATTTTGCAGGTTTGCTGTTCTGCCATGTTGAAGAAGCTTGAACTTTTGCTGGAAGCTCAGTATCTGAAATTGGAAAAGTCTAGAATATAATGTCAGGCACGAAGAATTGGGACCACACATTAAATTCCAGTTACGCTGGTTTATTGTTCCTGCCTATTCACAAGAATCTAATCAACGAATGGTCAGCACCAAATTGGCAGTAGATAAGAGTCCATGGAATTCAAGAGGGGCTGGGCTTAGACCGCTTGTGAGAATGTAATGACTCCAGGCTAATTCCTCTCTTGACTCCACCCCTAGTGCTCCTCTATCACTGAGTGAGCACTCCAGTGTTTTTCAGAACTTAGTATCTATAATAGAATGTGTGGATGGTCTTCGGGGATGAGGGGAGATGCTGTATTGAAAACAATGAGAGAAGAGAAACAGGAACCCCCCAGTGGCTTAATGGACAGAAAGAGAAGATTAGGAAGGACCCACCCTAATGAATCACCCTAACGATGGCAGGATTTTAAGACTTGCAAGATTCTATTAATTTAGCCTTACAGTAAAGTAGAACTAGTTTATCTAATCATCATCTGGACTCTAAACTGGAGTCTCTTTACTCCTGGCAGGGCCCCCTCCCCTTCAGCTGGTGGTTCCACCAGAATACAGGTAGTCCTCGACTTATGACCACAATTGAGCCCAACGTTTCTGTTGCTAAGTGGGACATTTAAGTGAATTTTGCCCCATTTTACGAACTTTCTTGCCACAGTTGCTAAGTCAATCACTGCAGTTGTTCGGTTAGTAACATGGTTGTTAAATGAATCTGGCTTCCCTATTTGACTTTGTTTGTCAGAAGGTTGCAAAACGTGATCACACAATCCCAAGACACTGCAACTGTCATAAATAGGAGTCAGTTGCCAAGCGCTAAATTTTTATCACATGTCCATGAGGATGCTGCAACAGTCATAATGTGAAAAATGGCAATAAGTCATTTTTTCAGTGCTGTTTTAGCTTCAAACAAATTGTTCAGGTTTGTCACTAAACAAATTGTCGTAAGTCGAGGACTACCTGTACAGGAGGAGCACAGCTCAGTTTGCTCCCATAAACTCTGGTTTTAATAAACACCAAGAATGAATCCAGAATGTTTTATTACTGATGCGATTTTGACTCAAGGTAATTCTATCACCAGGTAATTTAACTTCCCCTCTATGTTATTTCTTACATAGTGTCTTATATCAAAAATAGTCCAGTCTATACCCATCTCTGGTTCTATCTGCTCTTTGATAAAGTGTGGTCTTCTTGCCCACATAATATATCAGCAAGTGTCCCTATGGGAGAGAGTTGTAGTTTTGCCAGGAAAAAAAAATCCATAAAATAATTTGTATATAAACAGAGACAATGCATTTCCCTGATGTTTAGCAGATGATGGTTCTGTGGTTCAGAGACATCAATACATTGTATTGTTCCTTGTCTTTGGCCAATAAAGCATTATAAATACACTGTCCCAGTACAATAGTTTTCAACAAAACATCTCCTCGTCAGGAGCTTACAGTGTGCCACAGGTAACCTAGAAAAGCCACAGGTAACCTACAAATGAAAGGAATAAAAAGGATAATGTGTCTAAATTTATATTCATCCTATCTAAAATTTTGCCTTCTTCTAAGGAGCTGATGATCTTTTATCAACAGGATAATGCTTCAGGGTAGGTTTCATTCAGAGCTAGATTAAATAAACTTCTTGATTTCAGCCAACAAATCATTGTAAGATCCAGCAGCTAAGTTCACATCACATGCCAAAAGTCTATGGAGATTCTCAGTCATCCAGGTCACGGTTGTCCCAAAGGCAACTGGACTTAACTGTGAGAGGGATCTTGGAGTCCTAGTGGACAATCGCTTAAATATGAGCCAGCCGTGTTCTGCAGCTGCCAAAAAAGCCAACATAGTGCTAGGCTGCATTAACAGAGGGATAGAATCAAGATCACGAGAAGTGTTAATACCACTTTACAATGCCTTGGTAAGGCCACACTTGGAATACTGCATCCAGTTTTGGTCACCACGATGTGAAAAAGATGTTGAGACTCTAGAAAGAGTACAGAGAAGAGCAACAAAGTTGATCAGGGGACTGGAGGCTAAAACATTTAAGGAACGGTTGCTGGAATTGGGTACGTCTAGTTTCATGAAGAGAAGGACTAGGGGTGACATGACAGCAGTATTCCAATATCTCAGGGGTTGCCACAAAGAAGAGGGAGTCAAGCTGTTCTCCAAAGCACCTGAAGGCAGGACAAGAAGCAACGGATGGGAACTAATCAAAGAGAGAAGCAACCTGGAACTAAGGAGAAATTTTCTGACCATTAGAACAATTAATCAGTGGAATAACCTGCTTCCAGAAGCTGTGAATGCTCCAACACTGGAAGTTTTTAAGAAGAGACTGGATCTGATATGGTATAGGGTTTCCTTCTTCTTCTTCTCCTGCTTCTTCTCCTTCTCCTTCTCCTTCTCCTTTTTTGAGGATGTTTTGTTTTATTTTTTTGGTTCTTTGTTTATCACATCGTTTAGCTTACTAACTATTAGTCATTAGTTATTTTTGTGGTTTAGCATATTGTGCTAAGACCCAACCCAATGTTTTCAAGGAAAAAATTAAAGGAAGTCCAGCTGCCTTTTGGAAAAACCTTTGAGACCACATGCCAAACCTTATCAGTTTTAGACTTAGAATAGACTTAGACATAAAATAATAGGTTTGGAAGGGACCTCGGAGGTCTTTTAGACCAACCCCCTGCTCAAGCAGGAGACCCTGTACCATTCCAGACAAATGGCTATCCAATCTCTTCTTGAAAACCTCCAGTGATGGAGCACCCACAACTTCTGGAAGCCAGCGTTTTCACTGATTAACTGTTCTGACTGTCAGGAAATTTCTCTTTAGTTCTAAACTGGATCTCTCTTTAATGATCTTCTACCCGGTACTTCTTGTCCTGCCCTCAGGTGCTTTGGAGAATGCTTCTTCTCTCTGACACCCCCTAAAGTACTGGGAAACTGCTGTCATATCAACCCTAGTCCTTTTCTTCGTTAGACTGGACATACCTAGTTCTTTCAATTGTTCATCGTATGGTTTAACTTAGTCATTATTAGTCATTAATTATTTTTGTGGCCTAGCATATTGTGCTAAGACCCAGCCCATTTCTGTGATTTGTGGACTGATGAATTGTGTAGACCCAGTATTTATTTAGTGAATGGCATACCATACATGGACTAGCAATATAAATTAACATTTCAACTAGATTAGCAGAACCCAATAAAATATAAATGTCAAAAAAGATCTATGTTCAAATATCAATGCCTAGGCCATCTAACCATTGAAGGGCAGCATTGTTTATATTAAAACAATGTAAATGTTTTAATGTATTAAAAGAGGATAAACCCAGAAAGGAGGTTGACTCAACAACCAGATATAGTATGTTGGGTGAAATTAGTTACTGTATGGGTGTAGTGGGGTGCCCCAGGGCTCTGTTCTGGGCCCAGTGCTCTTCAACATCTTCATCAATGATTTGGACGAGGGGATAGATGGGGAACTCATCAAATTTGCGGATGACACCAAGCTGGCAGGAATAGCCAACACTCCAGAAGACAGGCTTAAGATACAGGAGGACCTGGACAGACTTGAACACTGGGCGCTATCTAACAAAATGAAATTCAATGGTGAAAAGTAAGGTTCTACATTTAGGCAAGAAAAACCAAATGTATAGGTATAGTATAGGGGGTACCTTGCTCAATAGTAGTAACTGTGAGAGGGATCTTGGAGTCCTAGTGGACAATCACTTAAATATGAGCCAGCAGTGTGCTGCAGCTGCCAAAAAAGCCAACACAGTGCTAGGCTGCATTAACAGAGGGATAGAATAAAGATCACGCGAAGTATTAATACCACTCTACAATGCCTTGGTAAGGCCACACTTGGAATACTGCATCCAGTTTTGGTCACCACGATGTAAAAAACATGTTGAGACTCTAGAAAGAGTACAGAGAAGAGCAACAAAGATGATTAGGGGACTGGAGGTTAAAACATACAGTATAAGGAAAGGTTGATGGAATTGGGTATGTCTAGTTTAATGAAGAGAAGGATGAGGGGGGATATGATAGCAGTGTTCCAATATCCCAGGGGCTGCCACAGAGAAGAGGGAGTCAAGCTATTTTCCAAAGCGCCTGAAGGCAGGACAAGAAGCAACGGATGGAAACTAATCAAGGAGAGAAGCAACCTAGAACTAAGGAGAAACTTCCTGACAGTTAGAACAATTAACCAGTGGAACAACCTGCCTCCAGAAGCGGTGAATGCTCCAACACTGGAAGTTTTTAAGAAGAAACTGGACAGCCAATTGTCAGAAATGGTATAGGGTTACCTACCTGAGCAGGGGGTTGGACTTGATGACCTCCAAGGTCCCTTCCAACTTTATTATTATTATTATTATTACTTAAAAATACATCTTTTTATTTAGCTTTTATTCCATCCTTTTGCTTCCTTTTTGCAGTCTACCCCCACTCACATTTTATTTTATTTTTAATTCATTGCAGCAGATAATACTTCATGTATTTCTTTACAATGTTTCATGGCTATTTGGAATTCTGTGTGTCACAGGGACTGAATTCTACTAAGTGAGCCTAACTTTCTTCACTCTGACTTTATTTTTATTCAGGTTTCCTGAGGCTCAGCAAGTTAATAGCCGCTGACTCTTGTTTGAGACGAGTGGCTCTAGAAACTGAATAAATAAATATTCCACTTTTTCCTAAGCATAACAGAAATGGTCAGATTCTTGTGGGATTTTTTTTTAATGATCTCTTGGGCAGGATAACAGTCATGCTAGAAAATTTCACCTGAGAATGCTGAAATTTTAGGAGATCTTACTGAAATCACACAGATTAAGTCAGCCCAGCTGTTTAATTGTGTTGTGCACCTGACCCCGAGCGGAAACATCTGGATGTCTGCGTATCAAAAAGTCAAGATGGTATCCACAAATTTGTGGCTGAAAGCCCATCTCTTCTTATTATGCATTGCGATTCGTTGCATGTAAAAAGGGGGTGTGGCTTCAGTCACATGGACACAGCCACCATATTTGCTTTTCAAATCTCCCCCTTGGAAATATCTCTGCCCTGATTGGATATTGCATTACTGACTGCCCTGTTTTTAACAATTGCAGAGATGTAATGGAAAGTACAGGTAGTTGTCAACTTAGGACCACCGTTGAGTCCAAAATTTCTGCTGCTAAGTGAGACAGTTGTTAAGTGAGTTCTGCCCCATTTGACAACCTTTCCTGCCACGGTTGCTAAGTGAATCACTGCAGTTGTTAAGTTCGTAATACGGTATGGGAGATGAAAATATAGCCCCCTTCTCATATAATAAGATAGGGCTAGAACAAACCTGAAATAGGCCCCCACAGAAGTGATTTGAAGCTTTAATTTGAACTTTATGTTGTTTTCACAATATGGCCATATTATTTGTAATCTGTTGAGCTTTGTGCAATATAAATTGCAAAGTAGGTAGTTCTATGTATATTTGGAACATGAGTATTGTAACCGTGGGAAAAGGGGAACTGAAAGTAGCTGATGGATGCGGGTTCCAATGTACACGGGTATATGTGGAAAGTTATGTTCAGCAGAAGGTCAGCAGAAAGTCAGTAGAAAGTCAGCAAAAGTCAGCAGACCATCTGACTACAGTCTTAGAATGGAAAAGGGTATAAAGAGTTGGGTCTGGACCTGATTGATTTGCCATTGGCCTACAGCTGTCCTTTTGGAATCTGCTATGCCATATGGTCCTCATTGCAATGGGTTATTAATGTAAGTGATGTTGTGTTATTATGCTTGCTATGTTCCAAATTATTAGCAAAATAAACCTCTGAATCCTAAAGTAAGAATTATTGTTGTTGTGTTGCTGTCTCTTGTCTTTTTCACTGGGTTTTTCCACGACAATGGTTATTAAGTGAATCTGGCTTCCCTATGATCACGTGACTCCGGGACATTGCAACCGTCATAAATACGTGCCAGTTGGCAAGCATCCGAATTTTGATCACGTGTGACCACGGGGATGCTGCAACGGACATACCTAAGTGTGAAAGATGGTCATGTCACTTCTTTCAGTGTCATTGTAACTTTGGACGGTCACTAAAGGAATGGTTGTAAGCCGAGGACTACCTGTAAGCTTGTCGTTGTATACTGTACGCAAATTCGTATTTTGTAAGCTGCCCGGAGTCAACCTAGTAGTGAGAGGGACAGCATAGAAATTCAATAAAGAAACAAACAAACAAATAAACGATGCACTGACATCCAATTTTGTTAAGCTCGACAACAATCGTGGAAGAATTCAGACCTGCTCCAGCTGGCACTTATCCTGGTGCCCTGAAACTTTCCAAGGTTTCCATGACATCACACAGTAGCTGTAGAGCCCATCAGTTAATTAAATACTGTATCCATGTGTTCTTACTTAATTGATGTTTCTTTCCGGGGTCTTTTGTGTTACGGCGCGGCATTGCTTCTGTTCCACTGAGCAAATACAGAGGAAGAAGCGCAAGTGTGTACGTTCGCAGAGCGTTTCGCGTTTCTGCCTGGCATTAAAAAAAAAAGAAAGAAAGAAAATGTTAGACTACTATCTGAGCAAATCACTAGTCTGAACATTTGGAATTTGGGAAGGGGAAGCTTTTATTTAATCCCCTTGATAAAGGCAGAGTACGTTTTTCGGGGTACTAACGCGCCTTAGGAAAGAAAGCAAAAAATTTGCTAATTCAAGGACCGGTAGCCCTCCACTTATAAGCATTCATTTAGCAACCGTTTGAAGTTACAGAATAACAGAATGACAGAGCTGGAAGGGACCTTGGAGGTCTTCTCTAGTCCAACCTCCTGCTCAGGCAGCAAACCCTATACCATTTCAGACAAATGGTTGTCCAATCTCTTCTTAAAAACTTCCAGTGCTGGAGCACCCACAAACTTCTGGAGGCAGTTCGTTCCACTGATTGATTGTTCCCACTGTCAGGAAATTTCTCCTTAGTTCTAGGTTGCTTCTCTCCTTGATTAGTTTCCATCCATTGCTTCTTGTCCTGCCTTCAGGCGCTGTGGAGTATATCACCTGAAGGCAGGTTACAATGGCCCTGACAAAAGTGATTTATGGGGGATGCTGGGTGAGTTGTAAATACGAAGACCAGTTATAACAAGTGTTCACACTTACGACCGTTGCAGCATCCCCGTGGTCACATGATCAAAATTCAGGTGTTTGGCAACCGGCCTGTATTTACGATGGTTGCAGGGTCCTGGGATCACCTGCTTTGCCCTTTGTGACCTTCCCAGCTAGTTTCCGACAAGCAAAATCGACGGGGGAAGCCAGATTCACTTAACAACTGCATGATTCTCCTAACAAATGCAATGGTTCACTTAACGATGGTAACGGAAAAGATCATAAAATCAAGACGCGATTCACTTAACACCCGTTTTGTTTAGCAATGGAAATTATAATCCCAATTGCCGTCATAAGTTGAGAACCACCTATAGTAGTCTGGGATTTTGCATGCCTGATATGATGCAACCAGAATCCGTAAGCGTGCAATGTTTTTTAAAGATTCTGGGCAAAGACTCTTTGCATTTGCAGAGATCCTAATTTTTACAGCCATTGGTAAGAAATATAAGTCACCATTTTGATTTTTTCTTTTTCCAATCTTTGACCATCGGAGCATTCTCGTATCATTATGCTATTTGCCTTCCTTCCTTTACGGCTAATTATTGTCCTGGGGACTATATGGCTGATCCAGGGACAACAGATACTACATGACAGAAGAGAATATTTGTAGCTCAGAGATGAACATGGGGACCTTGGTGCTCTCTGAGCTGGGTTATTTTCTTCCGATGTTTCAATACCCAACTAGGTAACATCACCAGTGCTAGTAGGGAGTGGGATTTGCAGAGAGAGGAGGAGGAGGAGGAGGAGGAGGAGGAAGAGGAAGAGGAAGATGATGGTGGGGTCCTTTGTGCTCTCTGAGCTTGCTTGTTTTCTTTTCATTACCCAAACTAGGTAACATCATCAGAGTTAGCAAGAAAACAACCAAGCTCAGAGAGCACCAAGGACCCTTCAGTCTTCCAATATTTGAGGGGCTATCATAGAGAAGAGGGAATTGACCTATTCTCCAAAGTACCCAAGGGTGGACAAGAAGTAATGGATGGAAGGTCATTAAAGAGAGATCCAGCCTAGAACTAAGGAGAAATCTCCTGACAATGAAAGCAATTAATCAGTGGAACGGCTTGCACTGACTGATCCCTCAGAGCAAGAAGTGTCTACTCTCAGTCATCTAGGTCACAGTTGTCCCAAAGATGCTTTTTCACGAGGCAACTGGACTTTCTTGTTTTTCTTTGAAGAGGTTTCACTTCTCATGCAAGAAGCTTCTTCAGCTTCTTGCATGAGAAGTGAAACCTCTTCAAAGAAAAACAAGAAAGTCCAGCTGTCTCGTGAAAAAGCATCTTTGGGATCTCAGAACAAGAATTACTATCCTGGTAGTCTAGAACAGACATTCCAAAGACTAGTAGCTGGTTGTAGAAGTCCCTGTCCCTCAATAGCCAGTCAATGGATGTGGGCATGGAGGATATCTCAGAAAGAATCTTTGTATTCAGTTAGGAGCAGATGGGAAGGGCATTCTTAACAATTCCTCTTTCCAGACCCACAGAGACAGATTTAGACATGGTATATCGGCCTTGTCTTCATAGCCACAGATAGCAGGTGGAAAATCTGTGTCGGAAAAGGTACATTTTCAAAATTCAATCCCCCATGAATTCAGGGGAGGGATAACTCTATTTTCTGCCTATTTAGGTAGAAAAGGAACATGAACCTTCAGCCTTTTGATCGCCAAAACCTTGCTCAATGGAACGGATCATTTTTGCAATGGGAGATCTTGGGGGCCTTTACCCTCCCTTTTTCTTTTAGGTACCATCAACATATTACTTGGTTCACGGAGGGTGACAAGGGAGCAGATCAATTAATTTTGCGAAAGGAGGCCTCTTTGCGTTATTACATAAGCGATCTCATTGGCGACTGAAATAGCACTCAAATGCCATCTTCTGCTAAAGGTGTGGGTTGGCCTTTTTACTTTTTACGAGTTCTTGATATAAACCGCTGGCGTGGAGGAGTAACAGGGAGATGTAATGCATGAGCAGCTTTTGAACCAGGCCAAACATAGACTAAGTGCTCTGTAAATTTTCTAACACAAAGCAGATTTAGCCCTGCTTTGAAGAGGCTTGATAAAACTCAATTTAATCATCCAGAAGTCTGGAACTAAAGGTTCAACAATAGAACATAGAATCATAGAGCTGGAAGGGACCTTGGAGGTCTTCTAGTCCAACCCCCTGCTCAAGGCAGGAGACTTTATACACTCCTGGTCAAATGGTTGTCTGGACTATTATTGGAAATCTCCAGTGATGGAGCACCCACAACTTCTGGAGGCAAACTGTCAAACTTCTCTTGACTTCTGTTGAAGCCGATCTCCGAAGCCCCTAGACTGGGGCTCCCCAAACTTTTTCCTTCATTATCCAAAACCACCAATCAGAAAGTCTTATCAAACTTCAAGGACCGGTCGTTAAGTCCCTCCCTTCAGCACCATCGTAATGTCGAATGGTTACTGAATGAATGGTGGTAACTTGAGGATTACCTGTCTTATAAAAAACAACATCAGTGCTTGTTAAGTGAGTCACACCTGACTTTATTACCTTTTTGCCACTGCTGTTAAGCGACTCATTGCAATTGTTAAGCAAATCAAGTGGTCATTAAGCAAATTTATGGCTGTAAGTTGAGTATTGACTGCGCTAATATATTCAACTCATTTTTCAGTCTCTTTCACTGGGATTGCAGTTATCATCATCTTCCCCTTCCCCTTCCTCCTCGTCCTTGTCCTCCTCCCCTCCTCCTCCTCTCCTCCTCCTCCTCCTCCTCCTCCTCTCCTCCTCCTCCTCTTCCTCTCCTTCTCCTCTCTCCTCCTCCTCCTCCTCCTCCTCTTCTCTTCTTCTTCTTCTTCTTCTCCTTCCTCTCTCCTTCTCCTTTCTCCTTCTCCTTCTCCTCCCTCCTCCTTCCTCCCCTCCTCCTCTTCTTCTTCTTCTTCTTCTTCTTCTTCTTCTTCTTCTTCTTTCTCTTCTTCTTCTTCTTCTTCTTCTTCTTCTTCTTCTTCTCTTCTTCTTCTTCTTTTTTCTTTTCTTCTTCGTCTTCTCCTTCTCCTCCTCCTCCTCCTCCTCCTCTCCTTTCTCTTCTTCTCTTATTCTCCTCCTCCTCCTCCTCCTCCTCCTCCTCCTCCTCCTCCTCCTCCTCCTCCTCCTCAGCTTCAACTTTCAATTTAGGTAGAATGAAAGCTCCTTAATGAAACAGGTCCTTAATGACAACCATGACCTGAGAATCTCTGCCTGGTCTTCTCCTGCACATTGCTTATCAATTAAAGAGTTAAATGGATACAGAGGGTGGTTTCCCTTAAAGTGCAAATCCCTCCATCTGCGATAACATATAGAACTGTAGTGTTCACACCACATTTGATAAAGTAGACCACAACCTACTACTTGATAAGATAGAAAAATGTGGGTTAGACAGCATCACTACCAGATGGATTCATAGCTGGCTGACCGGCCGTACTCAGCGTGTGGTCCTCAATGGCTATATCTACATGGAGGGAAGTGTGTAGTGGGGTGCCCCAGGGCTCTATTCTGGGCCCAGTGCTCTTCAACATCTTCATCAACGATTTGGACGAGGGGATAGATGGGGAACTCATCAAATTTGCAGACGACACCAAGCTGGCAGGAATAGCCAACACTCCAGAAGATAGGCTTAAGATACAGGAGGATCTGGACAGACTTGAACACTGGGCACTATCTAACAAAATGAAATTCAATGGTGAAAAAAGTAAGGTTCTACATTTAGGCAAGAAAAAACAAATGTACAGGTACAGTATAGGTGAAGGCAGGACAAGAAGCAATGGATGGAAACTAATCAAGGCGAGAAGTAACCTAGAACTAAGGAGAAACTTCCTGACACAACAATTAATCAGTGGAACAACCTGCCTCCAGAAGCGGTGAATGATCCAACACTGGAAGTTTTTAAGAAGAGACTGGACAGCCATTTGTCTGAAATGATATAGGGTTTCCTGCCTGAGTAGGGGGTTTGACTAGATGACCTCCAAGGTCCCTTCCAATTTTATTATTATTATTGATCATCGCACAATCAGCCAGCTGTTCAGACTGGATTTGGCATTTTTGTCTACCTATCAAGTCCTTACCTGGGATAGGCAGATGTGGATGTTTGATGGTATTACAGATATCGTCGCAGGATGGAAGCAGTTCCTAGTAAGGGCGCCTTTTGCATTATTATTATTATTATTATTATTATTATTATTATTATTATTATTATTATTATTATTATTATTATTATTATTATTATTATTATTAGTAGTAGTAGTAGTAGTAGTAGTAGTAGTAGTAGCAGTAGTATTAGTATTAGTATTAGTATTAGTATTAGTATTAGTATTATTATTATTATTATTATTATTATTATTAGTATTAGTATTAGTATTAGTATTTTGTACTATGTTCTAATAGCTGATGTGGTGGCAAAGTTTCTACAATGCTCTAAATCACAAAATACAGGACTCATTTCTAGTCTATCTAGTGTGCTGGGTGTACTTAGAATAGCCAAATACAGCTTGAATGTATTAGCTGTCAGCCTTAGTTTCATCCAGGATCAGTGGTGGGATTCAGCCAGTTTGCACCACTTCGGCAGAACCGGTAGCTAATGTTTTGTTGCTCAGGCCCAGAACGGACCTCCGGAAGCGGCATCCACACAGAGAACCGGTTGTTCACATATTTGAATCCCACCACTGTCCGGGATGATTTGAATTTATAGATTCTAAGCAAGATAATGGTGACCAGGAGGAAGCCTCCCTCAAGAACAAAAAACAAAAAAAAAACTCAATTAACAATTCAGAAGGACAAGAATTTAGAACAGAGAATAAGTTTCACTTATAATATTGGCCTTAATTTACCTCAGTATCTCAAGAGAGAAGGAATTAACTGACTTCACAGATTAGGTTTCCGTTGTAAGCTTTAATTTTCTTATCTTCCACAGGTTTTTAGTTAAGGAATCATTTTGGTGCTTGAACACTTAACTACTTAACAAAAATTGGTTAGAGAATGAGATGGTTCAGGAACTATTATCTGGAAGGGATAAAATGAAAATAAAAAGTATTTTCTTCAGGAAAAAAATGACAGGTTGAAGGAGGAAATGAAACAGACAAAAACGTTACCAAGCCTACATTTTAGAATATTTTGCCAAAAGAATATCCCTTGTGAATCGTTAATACTCTGAAATTCTTTCATTTTTTCCTTCCAAACATTGATAGCTGTAATCCGAACTAGCTTTCTAACACAAAATTGCCCACAATTGGTTCAGTATTTAAACAGTCTGCAGAAACAGTCATTGGGAATATGACCTAGATACTATCTCCGTAGAGGTCCTGCCCAAGCTTTGCAGAAATCATCCATCTTTGCTGAATCAGATTTTATTATTGGATTTTGCCCTGGTCCTTGTTTTTCTCTCTAAGAAACAATGTGACTTTGCTCATCTGATGAGGCGAGTTGGATTTTAAGTCCAAGATGTGGGCAGTTTGCGATGAATCAAGTAAATTTGTATTTTTCCTCCCTTTGGGAATGTAAAGCTATCACGAGGTATCTCTGCATTTCACCACATAAAGCACATTTGAATTTGCTAGGCAAAAAGCCTATTTGGAGCAGATGACTGAAGCTGAAACCACGGAAATAATATATAGAGATATAAAATGAGTTGGTGAAAAGATGCTTCTAATTTTTTTTTGCCTCTTACTATCAATAAAAATCTAATTGTCACACCCACAAACACACACAGAAGGGGGGGGAGGGAGGAGAGAACATAAATGCAGTGGAAACAACAAAAAATTAACAGTAATAATTAGTTGCCTAATTGCAAAATATATGGTTTAGCTTCCAATGAATAGTCCATAAGTCTTACAGTGTGTAAGAAACTAAAATGCTTATCTGCTTTTCTTTAGCACAGAAACTAAAAATAATAATTATTATTATTTATTGCCCTCTCTCATATTTTAAATCAAAATTGTATGAAATCATACATTAAATTATACCAGCAGGTGTGTATGTATTGTAAGTACTTCTTAACTGGCTTACTGGGGAATGTTAAAATTCCCAGATTTTTTTTTTTTTCAATTCAAGGCATTTCTAGAAATTTCCAAGAGATAGTACCAGGATAGTACTAGGTAAATTATAAGTTTGGAAATTATTTGAAATCAATCCACAGGCAATAATTGCATTTTCCTTTATGGTATCTTCACCCCTAGCTAAGGTCTGGCAAGGGATGACATTTGCGATGAAAATGTCGACATTTTGCAAACTTCTTCACATGTAGACAGATTGAGTTTCTAGGACATCTAAATGTGGTCGTGAACACGTAGATATTTGTTCAGCAAAAGGGATAGAGGGCTGGATCTGTTTTGAGACTTTCTCCTGGAATTTTGGATAGTCAATCTCAACCGTTAATCTAATACGGGCATGGGATATATTGGCATAGTTTTGGCATACTGTAGGTTTTAGATAAAATAAGAAATGTACTTTAGCATTCCTTATTTAGTAACTCTCTCTATATATATTGTATGATGAGAGGAAAAGGAAGTGTGTATGTGTGTGTATAATATATGAGCAACAAAGATGATTAGGGGACTGGAGGCTGAAACATCTAAGGAATGGTTGCTGGAATTGGGTATGTCTAGTTTAATGAAGAGAAGGACGAGGGGGGACATGATAGCAGTCTTCCAATATCTCAGGGGCTGCCACAAAGAAGAGGGAGTCAAGCTATTCCCCAAAGCACCTGAGGGCAGAAACAATGGATGGAAACTAATCAAGGAGAGAAGCAACCTAGAACTAAGGAGAAACTTCCTGACAGTTAGAACAATTAACCAGTGGAACAACCTGCCTCCAGAAGCGGTGAATGCTCCAACACTGGAAGTTTTTAAGAAGAGACTGGACAGCCATTTGTCTGAAATGGTATAGAGTTTCCTACCTGAGCAGGGGGTTGGACTAGAAGACCTCCAAGGTCCCTTCCAACTCTATTATTGTGTGTGTGTGTGTGTGTATATATATTGTATGATGAAAAAGAAGCGTGTGCATTTATATATAAATATATATACAGATATACACACACTTCCTTTTCATCTCATCATACTCATCATATATATATATATATATTGTATAATGAGATGAAAAGGAAGAAAAACTGGCCAGAAAAAATACAGTATGCTAACATTGTGCAACATTGCTCTAATTCATCATATATTCCATGCACATATTAGAGTAACTGTTAAGATATATATAGTTTTCCTCCTAAACTTAAATGGCTTAAATTTTCCATTCAGCCCCAGCTCTAACTTAATCTGTTCCTACCGTCATGAGGTGAACAAATATGGTTGGCTTTTCCCTTCGTTTTTCCCACTGTCTGCATGTATTAATGGAATACACGCAATTGCTTTTTTGTGAAAAAGAATTCTCAATTTTTGTTCTAAACTTTGTCAGACGTTCTACTATTTTAGTATACTCACCAGCTGGGAAAGACAAAAGGCCAGTTGTCTCAGAAGCTTTTTTGAAACAAACACCTACGGTTTATATTAATTACACCTATTAATATCCCTTGCACTGAAAAAGAGTCGGAACAGTGCTTCTGATCTGTGAGTTTTGCATGGCTAATAGAATTACTCTTTGAAAAATGTGTACTATAAATTGGAGAATTTGCAGATCGAATCCAGAAAGATGGAGGGGCAAACGCATATTATTTTTTAGAAGCAATGCTTATGAAATATCAGGAATAATTCATTTTATCAGCAACAAAATAATACAGTGTGACATAACCACAACTTTCGTTTCTATGAAAATATGCTTTTCTAAGACTATTTTATGAAAAAAAAGAAGAAGCAATAATTATAGAAGAAGGCCAGGATGTCCTAGTTCATCCTTTAGAGACTTCTTTTATTGGCTAAAGATTCCCTTCTACAAAGGTTTGGTGCCTTTGAGAAATTGTTAAAATTAACACAATGCATGCCAAGCTTTTGCTTTGTGTAGGTTATATTTTTCAAAAGCTAAATCTTATTTCTAACTGTATCCCCTTTGATCTCTATTGAAATCTCCAATTCAATGGAATCAAAACAAGGGGCCAAACCAATTGTCCTTTTTTTTTTAATGTTTTATTTTGTCAAATCTCATTGTTGCTGTTGAATCAATCGATTCATTCAGCCTCCCAACCAACAGAATGTTCTTTTGCAAGAATTTAATAAAAGCCACCAACTTCTCCACAAGTGAGGCTGCAGCAGAAGTTAGCAAGTGACCCCATCAAAATGCTCACATGTGAGTGAAATGATGTTTAAGCGCTCTAAAAACTAAAATAAGTCAGAAGATTGTCAGGGGAAGAAATCGTAAAGACAACCAGCAGGGAAGGGAGAGGGAGAGAGAGAGAGAGAGACAGAGAGACAGAGAGAGAGAAGTAGAGATAGAGATAGAAAGAGGGAAAGAAAGAGAGACAGAGAGACAGAGACAGAAAGAGGAAGAGAGAGAGAAATAGGGAGATAAAGAAAGAAAAAAGGAAGAGAGGCAGACAGACAAAGAGATAGAGAAAGCAGGAGAGAAAGAGAGAAAAAGGAAGAGAGAAAAAGACAGAGGGACAGACACAAAGAAAGAAAGAAGGAGAGAATGAAAAAGGGAAGAGGGAAAGAGGTAAACAGAGAGAGAAAGAGAGAGAGAGAGAGAAAGGAAGACACAGAGAGAAAGAGAGAGAGAGCGAAAGAGACAAAGAAAGAGAGAGAGAGAGAGAGAGAGAGAGAGAGATGGAGAGAAAAAGAGAGAGACTTACAGACTGAGCATCAGTAATAAAACAGTTAAAAGCAAAGAAGAAGAATATAATCAAGTTTGGGACACAAGATTAAAAAAAAAAAAATCAAGCAGTCAAGTAGCTAATTGACTTCCTTTAATCATCCCAATGAATATTCATTAGTGTGCTGGTCCTAATCACAGGGACTATGTTGTCCCCATTTAGCAAGTGCAGAGAAAGGATCATCCTACATGCCTGAACAGCTTCTCTTGCTATCTGCACTGACATTAAATTTAGAGGTTTTATGCCTTTACCAGCTCACAGTTAGCAGCGATTGGTCCAGCTGCTCGACTTGAAAATGCCATAGCAACCCCTGGCTAGTTGCCTAGCAACTTTTTTTTCTCCTCCCCCCCTTCTTCTTCTTTTTTTATTTTTTTGCAAAGGCTCAAGCCAGTAATCCATAGCCTTCGCGTTGTAGAAAATATGTTTTTATAGACCTGGCTTGTGCATGGCTTGTATATCTACGCATGCCGATTCTCCTAGGAAGAAGGCCAGGTTTTCATGTTTTGCCGTCATATGCAATCAATTCTCACTGATCGTGTCCTCTCCTTAAAAATTATTCCAATTTTAGACTGCGCCTCTCGCTGGGGATTATGTTTGGGTGGCAGAGTTGCCACACCGATCCAATGATCTGGGACGAAAAGGGAACGCGATGACAACTTCACGCGAGTCTGCAAAACACAGAGATATAATCCTAACCATGTAACTCAGATCTCCTTGGAACAGAGTGGAAGGCCTCGCCGATTTTGTTTCTTTCTTCTGGGATATTAGCTCGGATTCCTAACATCTTTCCCTCTGGGCTCTTTTCCTAAATGAAAACATAATAGCATGTTATGATAGCCGTTTTCCAATATCTCAGGGGTTCCCGCAAAGAAGAGGGGGTCCACCTATTCTCCAAAGCACCTGAAGGCAGGACAAGAAGCAACGGAGGGAAACTAATAAAGGAGAGAAGCAACCTGGAACTAAGGAGGAATTTTCTGACAGAACAATTAATCAGTGGAATGAGTTGCCTCCAGAAGCTGTGAATGCTCCAACACTGGAAGTTTTTAAGAAGAGACTGGACAGCCATTTGTCTGAAATGGTATAGGGTTTCCTGCCTGAGCAGGGGGTTGGACTAGAAGTCCTCCAAGGTCCCTTCCAACTCTGTGATTCTGTTAAAACCAAACAGAGATGAATTTGCAGTTAATGGAATTTAAGCTATCTTGCATATGTAAGTCTGGCTAGGTTGCACCTTTATCCTGGCCTGATTTAATAGGAAACTGTAATGTGAGGAAAGAGATTGGAAAGTCAGATGTATCCACCTTTGCTACTACGTCTCTTTCCCACAAGCAGGGCACACAGTTTACAGATAATAAGGCCCAGATTTTATTTTAAAGCCAATCAAATAAATCAGAAAACCAGTTTGGTCTAGTAGTTAAGGCACCGGGCTAGAAAGTGGGAGATGTTGAGTTCTAGTCCTACCATAGCCATGAAAGCGGACCAGGTGGCTTTAGGCTGATCGCCAGGAGACTGAGAGTTCTAGTCCTGCCTCAGGCATGAAAGCCGACTGGGTGACTTTGGGCCAATCACTAGGAGACTGGGAGTTCTAGTCCTGCCTTAAGCATGAAAGCCGACTGGGTGACTTTGGGCCAATCACTAGGAGACTGGGAGTTCTAGTCCTGCCTTAAGCGTGAAAGCCCACTGGGTGACTTTGGGCCAATCACTAGGAGACTGGGAGTTCTAGTCCTGCCTTAGGCGTGAAAGCCGACTGGGTGACTTTGGGCCAATCACTAGGAGACTGGGAGTTCTAGTCCTGCCTTAGGCGTGAAAGCCGACTGGGTGGTTGGGCCAATCACTAGGAGACTGGGAGTTCTAGTCCTAAGCTTAAGGGAAAGCCGACTGGGTGACTTTGGCCAATCACTAGGAGACTGGGAGTTCTAGTCCTGCCTTAAGCGTGAAAAGCCGACTGGGTGACTTTGGGCCAATCACTAGGAGACTGGGAGTTCTAGTCCTGCCTTAGGCGTGAAAGCCGACTGGGTGACTTTGGGCCAATCACTAGGAGACTGAGAGTTCTAGTCCTGCCTTAAGCGTGAAAGCCGACTGGGTGACTTTGGACCAATCACTAGGAGACTGGGAGTTCTAGTCCTGCCTTAGGCATGAAAGCCGACTGGGTGACTTTGGGCCAATCACTAGGAGACTGGGAGTTCTAATCCTGCCTTAAGCGTGAAAGCCGACTGGGTGACTTTGAGCCAATCACTAGGAGACTGGGAGTTCTAGTCCTGCCTTAGGCATGAAAGCCGACTGGGTGACTTTGGGCCAATCACTAGGAGACTGGGAGTTCTAGTCCTGCCTTAAGCATGAAAAGTGACTGGGTGACTTTGGGCGAGTCCTTCTCTCTCTCAGTCCAACCCACCTCACAGAGTTGTTGTGGTGGGGAACATATGAGGAGGAAGGTGTATTGGATATATTCACCACCTTGAGTTTGTAAAAATAATAAAAGTGGGATGCAAATAAATAAAGAAACAAACTACCATATAATAAATGAGGGGGACAAAACCCTTCTACTTTAGTCCCCAGAAAAAAAATGTCAACAAAAATGGAAAAGGTTGCTCAGGACGCACAGCATGTCCTCCGAGAAAGTGGTGTTAGATAATCATCAGCATTTGCCAAGAATTGTGTGTTGACACCTTTACTTTCATTGCCCGACATAATTTTTGCAACGCAGAATATATTACAAAGGGCAAACACTGGGAGATAATGAAAGTGCCCATCTACCCCATCACCCTCTGCCTTGTAGAATCATTCCAAGCTAATCTTTTGCCCTTTCGTCAACACGCAGCCGCTTGATGGCAAATCTTTGTGTGAGGCAGTCTCTTTCAGAGTCTCTTTATGCAGCACCACAAATCCAGTTAAATGAGCAGGACAAACAGAACCTTTTTACTGGGGAAGAGCAGGCAGAATGTATTCTGGTCAGCATCCTCAGTCAGTCACGGTTGGATGACTGCAAGTTTAGTGGTAAGCTTGAAAACCTGACCAGCTCCTTTGAATATTCAGGAATATAAAATGATTTAAAAAAACCACCTTCTGTTACTACACAGCATCTTTTGCTATCTTCTGCACCACCCTACTAGGTTGGAATACAATTCCCTTACTTCTCAACTACCCGTGGGGTTGGTGGAGTTAGTGGGTTTGGATCTGTGGAAAATGAGATCCAGCTTGTCTGGGGAGGGAGAAGGAGAAGGAGAAAGAGAACAGAAAGAGAGTGAAGAGGAGGAGGAGGAGGAGGAAGAGGAGGAGAGGATGAAGATGAAGAGAAGGAGAAGGAGAAGGAGAAGGAGAAGAAGGAGAGGAAGGAGAAGGAGAAGAAGGAGAAGGAGAAGGAGAAGGAAGGGAGTTGGAGGAGGAGGAGGAGGAGGAGGAGGAGGAGGAGGAGGAGGAGAAGAAGAAGAAGAAGAAGAAGAAGAAGAAGAAGAAGAAGAAGAAGAAGAAGAAGAAGAAGAAGAAGAAATAACAACAACAACTGCATTTCACGTCCCTTCCATTATTGGTGTTTCCCGATGGCTTTGGGTGAAAGATTTGGCTAGTTCACCAGAATGCAAACCATCTATCAACTCTACAAAGAACCTGGCTGAAGCCATCTTGCTCGTTCTAGGTTGCCACAGGAATGGGAGGGGGGAAGTGGAGGTTTTCCGATAGTCTAAGCAACTCTCTGTCCCATGGGAACCAAGGTCATTTCAAACGATCGGATGAGGGGGTTGGGTGTACTATCAGAAAGGCCGCCAACCTATTCTATTGGGATTCGTGGTTGATTGTATAGTTTTGGGGTGGGACGTTTAACTTTGTAACAGTGTAATTCTTTGGAGGGAATTTCAGACTTGGTTTCACTTTTGATCGTGCTGATACTTTGCAACCAATAAACATGTTCTTTGAGGAAGCCTCTAATCCCGGAGTTCTGATTTATCGGGTCTCATCTATCGGAACCATGACACCATCATAGCATTAATTGGTTGGTTTGCCTGCTCATTTGAGCTCTCCTGCCAAGATTCTGTGCGGTGCAGATCATGACTCTCTTTACACCACCACACACACACACACACACATACACACACACAAGAAGAATCATCATCCAACCTCTAAAAGAAAAAAAAACCTACCATCAATCTGATACCAGTCAGGATTAAGTATGATAAAACAAACTTCTGTTTTTTCAAAACAAAAATCTTATTGACTGCTATCCAAGTTAAAGCACCCAAAAAGGAAGCAAGCAATTCTTTCCCAAGCACAGTTCATACGAAGATGCTTTTAACAAAATATATTGAGAAGAAACAGATGAAGTTACAGGGAACTGCAGCAGCAACTGAACTAAATCAGAACAGTTAACCAGTGGAACAACCTGCCTCCAGAAGCGGTGAATGCTCCAACACTGGAAGTTTTTAAGAAGAGACTGGACAGCCATTTGTCCGAAATGGTGTAGGGCAGTGGTGGCGAACCTATGGCACGGGTGCCAGAGGCGGCACTCAGAGCCCTCTCTGTGGGCACGCGCACCGTCGCCCCAGTCCTAGGCCTTCAGCTGGGTTTTATAAAACCTTTTCGCTTTAGGCCTCCGCCGCCGTGTGCAAAAAAAAAAAGGTTCAATCAGTCAATTTCAACTTCTCGCGGGAAAAAAAAAAGATCTTGCAAAGTTGGAATTGATTGATTGAACTTTTTAGTCCCACCCAGTCTGCCGTTACCACCGCAGCCATGCCCAGCCAATGGGCCACGCCCACCCAATGGGCCACACCCAGCCAATGGGCCACGCCCACCCAATGGGCCACACCCACCCGGCACTCGACGATGCATAAGTGGGTTTTGGGTTGCAATTTGGGCACTCAGTCAGTCTCTAAAAGGTTCGCCATCACTGGTGTAGGGTTTCCTGCCTGAGCAGGGGGTTGGACTAGATGACCTCCAAGGTCCCTTCCAACGTTGTTGTTGTTGTTGTTGTTATTATTGTTATTGTTATTATTATTGTTATTATTATTATTGTTGTTGTTGTTGTTATTGTTGTTGTTGTTGTTATTATTCTTATTCTTATTATTATTATTATTATTATTATTATTATTGTTATTATTATTATTATTATTATTATTATTATTATTATTATTATTATTATTATTATTATTATTATTATTATTATTATTATTATTTCCCATCTAGGACCTATATATCTACCAACAAAAGAGAATATTTGTAGCTCAAGGCTGAACTGTGGGGTCCTTGGTGCTCTCTGAGCTCGGTGGTTTTCTTGCAGACGTTTCATTACCCAACTAGGTAACATCATCAGTTGGTTACCTAGCTGGATAATGAAACATCTGCAAGAAAACCACCAATGGTCAGAGAGCAGCAAGGACCCCCACCAGTGTATCTCCATGGACGTTAGGACAGATGGGTCTTTAGTTTCCTTCTAATTACCTTCTGGGAGACTGGCAAAGTAGCAGGTTGTTCCACTGATAACAGAGAAGTCCCAAAGGTGCTCTTTCAATAGGCAATTGGACTTCTTCGTTTTTCCTTGAAGATGTTTTGCTTCTCATCCAAGAAGCTTCTTCAGTTTTGGAAGAACTTGCCGGCTGGGGAATTCTCGGAGTTAAAGTCCACATGTCTTAAAGTTGCCAAGGTTGAGTAACACTGCTTCGAGGTCAGAGGTCCCCAACCTTTTGGGCACCAGGGACCGGTTCCGTGGTGAGAGGTTTTTCCGCGGACTGGCAGGTGCGTGGTTTTGTGTGCTGCCTGCATCCCGCGGATGGGGCTTTGCTTGTTTGTGCGAACCGGTTGCTGGCATGCCGTGGACCAGTATTGGTTCACGGATCGGGGGTTGGGGACTACAACTCCCAGTCTCCGGGTGACTTGCCCAAAGTCACCTAAGGCAGGATTAGAAATCATGCCTAAGTCAGGATTAGAACTCATAGATTCCTGGTTTCTAGCTGAATGCTTTAACTCCCTCCCAAATGGTGCTAGGAGATTCCTAGCATATCTAGAAACATTAAAAAAAAAACAAAACAGAAGAGGGGGGAGTCTTCTAATCTACAAAACTTTACTTAGCAAAACCAGAATAGTCTGCAACATGAACTTGGGTACTATGGGATAACTGGCTATTATCTCACCTGCAGCAGCTGTGGGTGTCCAAAATATCCAATTACTCCGGAAAGAGGAGAATCAATCTTTCAGGGTGAATCATTCCGCAAAATTGGTTGTATAGTCAGCATACAGCATTACTCCAAATTTGACTCTGCAAACATTCAGCCTTGACTGAGACTATTAGATACATATTAAACATGTTCCTTTCCCCTTGACCAAAACTTTTGCTGTGCGTTAAGGAGAGAAAGCTGTAAGCCTTCGTTCTTCCCCTTCGCTTGGCGTCATTTCCAGCTAAGGACGTTTTAATGCCACTCTGTCTTATAATCATAACCATCATCATCATCATCATCATCATCATCATCATCATCATCATCATCATCATCATAATAATAATAATAAGAAGAAGAAGAGGCTAAAGCATATCAAGAACGTTTGCTGGAATTGGGTATGTCTAGTTTAATGAAAAGAAGGACTAGGGGTGACATGATAGCAGTATTCCAATATCTCAGGGGCTGCCACAAAGAAGAGGGAGTCAAGCTATTCTCCAAGGCGCCTGAGGGCAGGACAAGAAGTAATGGATGGAAACTAGTCAAGGAAAGAAGCAACCTGGAACTGAGGAGAAACTTCCTGACAGTTAGAACAGTTAACCAGTGGAACAACCTGCCTCCAGAAGCGGTGAATGCTCCAACACTGGAAGTTTTTAAGAAGAGACTGGACAGCCATTTGTCTGAAATGGTATAGGGTTTCCTGCCTGAGCAGGGGGTTGGACTCGATGACCTCCAAGGTCCCTTCCAACTTTATTATTATTATTATTAAGAAGAAGAAGAAGAAGAAGCTGGAAGGGACCTTGGAGGTCATCTAGTCCAATCCCTTGCTCAGGCAAGAAACCCTGTACCATTTCAGACAAATGGCTGTCCAATCTCTTCTTAAAAACTTCCAGTGTTGGAGCATTCACAGCTTCTGGAGGCAGGTAGTTCCACTGATTAATTGTTCTAACTGTCAGGAAGTTTCTCCTTAGTTCTAGGTTGCTTCTCTCCTTGATTAGTTTCCATCCATTGCTTCTTGTCCTGCCTTCAGGTGCTTTGGAGAATAGCTTGACTCCCTCTTCTTTGGGGCAGCCCCTGAGATATTGGAAGACTGCCATCATGTCACCCCTCATCCTTCTCTTCATTAAACTAGACATGCCCAATTCCAGCAACCGTTCCTTATATTTTTTAGCCTCCAGTCCCCTAATGACACATCCTCTTTCATCTCTTAGCTGATCAACCTGCCTGATCTTTCCTGTCTCTTTCTGTTGCACACTCATCTGCGCACATGCTGCCAGGCTCCAAAAACCAAGAATGATATTCAGAGTTACTTCTAAGCAGCTTTCTTGTTCCTCACTTATAGACAGAATCTTGCCAGGCTAAAGCAACTTACTAGCATCAATAAAGAGATGCTTTGAGATCACCTAAGGAGGAGTTGATTTGACTCTTTTCCTCCCAACCAAACTACAGGTAGTCCTCAACGTACGACCACAATTGAGCCCCACATTTCTGTGGCTAAGTGAGGCATTTGTTAAGTGAGCTTTGCCCCATTTTATGACCTTCCTTGCCACAGCTGTTAAGTGAATCACTGCAGTTGTTAAGTTAGTAACATGTTTGTGAAGTAAATTGGGCTTCATTGACTTTGCTTGTCAGAAGGTTACAAAAGGTGATCATCACATCACCCCCAGGACACTGCAACCGTCATAAGTATGAGTCAGTTGCCAAGCATCTGAATTTTGATAACGTGACCATGAGGATGCTGCAATGGACGTAATTGTGAAAAATGGACGTAAGTCACTTTTTTCAGTGCCATTGTAACATCAGACAATCACTAAATGAACTGTTGTAAGCTGAAGGCTCCTTAGTAGCATTCCGTGGAAATGTGGGAATGTAAAATAATTGATGGCTTCCCAAGGGGAATTTTTGTGACCAGGTGAGCCCAAATATACAAGGAAAGAAAGGAAAAGTGCAGAAGCAAGAGAGACACCACAGAAACGTTTCTGGATCCTGGGAATATCATGGAGAGCCAGGAAAACAAACTGAAAGGTCTTATCAGGTGTGAAAGATCAGATCCACACAGGATGATCCAATTAAACTGACTTATTACTACTCATAGTCAAAGGAATCTCCTCAACTAATGGTTAGTACCTGCTAGGAGTTAAATAAGGCTCAACAGAATTCAAGGAGGTTTGGACTTCACTCACTTGTGGCTACGTAGAGATTCTAGGCTTATACCTCTTTTAACTCCACCCCCCAGTTTCTGCCACTTCTTCCCCTACAGGTTACCAAACAAATCACCTAGAATTCTCACTTGAGGCCCAAACGTCGAGGCTCAAATTATTCTACTTTGGACACATTATGTGAAAACCCAATTCTCTGGAGAAAGCTCTGATTCTGGAAAAGGTAGAAGGAAATAGAAGACCCTGCATCTTCACAGCTTTGGGTGACAATGGCATGCCATTGCAGACATGGTTGAACCAGCTCACCTCACTTGACCTACCAAGCTTTCTACCATGAGGCCAATAAATAGAAAACAAGTATGATGAAAAAGGTGATGGATTAAAAAAAAAAAAACAATTGCAAGAAAGTGGAGGGCAAGATAGAATTTAAAATCACCCAACTGTGTGATGCAAGAATAACAGAGTTGGAAGGGACCTTGGAGGTCTTCTAATAAAACCCCCTCCTCAAGCAGGAAACCTTATGTTATTCTGGACAAATGGCTGTCCAGTCTTTTCTTGAAAACCTCCATTGATGGAGCACCCACAACTTCTGAAGGCAAGCCGTTCCACGGATCAATTGTTCTCACTGTCAGGAAACTTCTCCTTAGTTCTTGGTTGGTTCTCTCCTTGATGAGTTTCCATCCATTGCTTCTTGTTCTGCCACCAGGTGCTTATTTGGAGAATAGGTTGACCTATTCAACCTCTTCTTTGGGGCAGCCCCTTAGGTATTGGAACACTGTCACGTCAAGAGGCCACCTTTTGCTCTTTTGTGTTTTGGAAAGCCACTTGTCAAGTGTACAACAGACCCGCTGAGTGCCGCTGGTGTTCGTGTGTCCCAATGACTCCTGGCATCTTCTTTCTCTTTGGCATGGTGGAGTCAATAAAACCAGTGTGAGGCTTAACATTCCTCAACAAAAGAGAAAAGGGGGTGGAGGGGTGGAGTGCCTTGGCTGTCAAAGTCAAAGCTTGGAACCTATCCAGCGTTCAGAGTCATAGAGAAGGCCCTTGGTGGTGCCAAGCTTTGAGTCAAGGACCACTTGTGTGAGGAACGTTGTGGGAATGTCATCCTGCTGGCCTCCCCGTGCCAGCTCCTCCTTGCATTGCCACGCGAGGTGACGTGCCCGCACGCTGAACAGCTTGGCAACTCTTGTGGAATTGAGGGAAGGGGTAGCAGAATTAGGAAGCGGTGGATTTTGGAAGGACGCCAAGGCTTGGCCGGCACATTGCCATGAAAGGTTTTCTGCCCTCTCCTTATTCAGTCATCTTCCCCTCCTTCTCCGCCAGTACGGGCACAAGGCTGGCAAGAAGAAAGAGGCTGGAAAATAATTTTTTTTTTTAAAAAAAAAATCCAGTCTGAACAACTGGAGATGACTTGGTTCACTGTGTCCCGTTGACTTGTTGCCAGCTAAACAGCACTGGGGGAATGAAAGACTTGATTAGGCAATTAAAGCCATGGACTCTGGGTGTTTCTTTTAGTTTTTGACCCGAGGCACTTCAGAAGAAGAAAAAAAACTAGCTGTAAGCTTTCAGCAAAGCGGGAAGGATGGACTGGGGTGTGGGGTGTGTGTGTGTGTGTGTGGGGGGGTGATTATTATTTACAAGAGATGCAGAATGTGTTCAAAGTTCAAGAATGAAGTGGAACAGAACAGAGAACACTGAAAGACCCCATTAGAAACATAGAAAACTGACAGCAGTCAAACCCCTCCTAGTGGTCCATTGAGTCAGCCCTTTGAGGTTTTTTAGTTTATTTTTTATTTTTTAAATTTTGATTGGATAACAGAATAACAGAGTTGGAAGGGACCTTGGAGGTCTTCTAGTCCAACTCTCTACTCGGGCAGGAAACCCTATACCATTTCCGACAAATGGTTGTCCAAACACTTTTTAAAAACTTTCAGTGTTGGAGCATTCACAACTTCTGGAGGCAGGTTGTTCCATTGGTTTATTGTTGTAACTGTCAGGAAATTTCTCCTTAGTTCTAGGTTGCTTCTCTCCTTGGTTAGTTTCCATCTGTTGCTTCTTGTCCTGCCTTCAGGCGCTTTGGAGAATAGGTTGCCCTATTCTTCTTTGTGGCAGCCTCTTAGATATTGGAACATCTTTCTTTTCATTAAACTAGACATACCCAATTCCTGCAACCGTTCTTTGTATGTTTTATCCTCCAGTCCCCTCTTTCTTTTCTCTGTACTCTTTCTAGAGTCTCAACATCTTTTTTACATCGTGGTGACCAAAACTGGATGCAGTATTCCAAGTGTGGCCTTACCAAGGCATTGTAAAGTGGTATTAATACTTCACGTGATCTTGATTCTATCCCTCTGTTAATGCAGCCTAGCACTGTGTTGGCTTTTTTGGCAGCTGCAGCACACTGCTGGCTCCTATTTAAGGGATTGTCCACTAGGAGTCCGAGATCCCTCCTGCAGTTACTATGTGTTTATTCCAAACATGTTTAAACTCAGTTTACTGAAGATTAGCCCACTAGCTCCTCTGTAAGTTGGTTCCAAGCTTCCACTACTCTTTCTGTGAAGTCATACTTTCTAACATTACTTTTGAACTTTCCTTCTGTCGATTTGAGGTTATGCCACCCGTGTCCTGGATTTTTGCTTAATATTGAAAATGCTGCCTTCTATCTAGAACCTTATTCATACCCTTGATATATTTAAAGATTTCAAAAGGGGGATAACCAACAACAATACATTCTCCAGACTCAGAAATCAGCAATCCTGTCTGGCTAGTTAAGACATATCAAGAAGAAAATGTCCAAACTTAGCATCATTATTTACCGTAATTAATCTACCTGCCAAACACCATTGTAAACAGTGAAAAGCAATCGTGCTTTTTAGCAAGATAAGACAAGGGGTGATTAGATCACTACTCTTAGTTCTATCCATGCCACTTGCTAATAGTAAGATAAGAACACTATACTGTTTAGGTTTGGGTACATTTTGCCACAAACGTAAGCAATGATCATACGATTGTATGCAAGCTAGAATCTCTAATCTAGAGCTATAATCCCAACAAGGTATGCCAGATTAAGAAACCAACATCATATAGATCAGGGCTTCTTTTCTCATTAGCAGAGTCAATAGAGTTGGAAGGGACCTTTGAGGTCTTCTAGTCCAGTCCCCTGCTCGAGCAAGAAACCCTGTAGCGTTGCAGACAAATGACAATCAGATCTCTTCTTAACAACCTCCAGTGTTGGAGCCACCACAACTCATAAATGTTAAAATGCATCAGGTACCAAAGTCTACATCTTAGACTTAGACTTAGAGGGATAACTTAGCCATGATCTCCATCATTTGTGTGACCTAAGCCAGGACTTTTCAACCTGTGGTACGCGTACCACTTGTGGTACATTAATGAGTGGCAGGTGGTAGCAGCCCTGCCTAGCCAAGTGTAGTGGGGAAGGGAAAGAGCCAGCACAGGCAAAGACTTACAGTGAGAGAATCCTCTGGAGCTGCAGATTTTACTTACGAATGGAGCCATTTGGGGAGGCTGCCTTAGCCGGCAGCCAGTACTTACATTTTTTTTCTTCCTTAAGTGCCAGCTGGGCTCCTTACTTTTCTTTCTAGCCAGTAGCTAATTCTTAAAGGGGAAGTGCCTTTTTAAGCTAGTTCACTCAGCAGCTTGTCTTTTCTGTCTCTGGAGGCCTTTCCTTGTTTGATCAATATATGGAAGAGGGAAAATATGGGGGGGTTCAAATTCTTCCTTCAGAAGGAGATAGGAATGAGAAAAAGGGAGGCAGGGAAGGGAGGGAGGGAAGGAAGTCCCGCCTTAGCAGTTGGCCACCAGCAGCTCTGCCATTGGCTTTGCTTGTCAAAAGGTTGCAGAAGGGGATCACATGACCCTGGGACACTGTGACCATCATAAATATGAATCAGTTGCCAAGCATCCAAATATAAATCACATGACTCTGTTGCTGCAATGGTCATAAGTGTGAAAAATGGTCATAAGTCATTTCAGTGCAATTGCAACTTTGAACAGGTTTTTTTTTTGTCACCAAGTTTTTGACACCTTGCTAGGTGGTACTTGAATATTGCCATATCCTAAAAGTGGTACAATCAGTAAAAAGGTTGAAAAGCCCTGATCTAGATCACGGTTGTGCCAAAGGTGCTTTTTTTTTTCAAAAGGCACCTGGACTTTGTTTTTCCTTGAAGACGTTTCGCCTCTCATCCAAGGAGCTTCTTCAGTTCTGACTGAAGGGTGGAGGATGGAAGCATTTATATTCCTTGCAGCCATGTGGTCGTTAGCCTAAACCTCCAAGTGGCCTCAACAACTCTCAGAAAGAGTGCTAACAACCAGATGACAGCAAGGAATATAAATCCTTCCATCCTCCACCCTTCAGTCAGAACTGAAGAAGCTTCTTGGATGAGAAGCAAAATGTCTTCAAGGGAAAACAAAGAACAGTTGCCCTTTAAAAAAAAAAAAAAGGACCTTTGTAATGTAGGTCCTTCTTGCTATAACATAAAAAAATGAAAATAAAAAAAGGTAGGTAGGTATATTTTAGAGAGAGAGCTTCTGTCGTTTTCAGTTAATCTGGGATGCCTTCAGGAACAAAGCTGGATTTCCAAAATGGACGTTCATCAACCAATCAAGCATTTGTGACTATCTCACGGGGCCTTGCACCAACAGGTCCACACTCAACTGAAAAAACAAAAACCCGCCACGCAGAGGGAAGAATTAGCAGCTGAAGTGCTACAAGAAGTGCTAAGACTTTGACTTTTACAGAAAGGAAAGAGCTTTGTCACCATAGTTTCTAGATCTCATTAAAGTTATGGAGCGCATTTTTTTTCCTTACCAATCATGTCAGGTGAAGCAAGCTGATTTAACTCTCTCGGAGTCAACCAGATAACCAACATTGCATGATCTGACAACAATGTCCAAACCCTGGTTTGCCACAGCCGAAGAAGTCATGCTGAATTCCCACTAAAGGCGACCTGCAGTTAAAGTAAATTCAGACGAATGTATCTCTTCCTGTTTAGTAGAAGTCCTAAAACAGGGGTCCCCAAACCCTGGGCTTCGGCCCACTACCGGCCCGCGGCCTATTTGAAACTGGGCCGCACAAGCGATAGGCCAGAGCGCACGCGCAGCTACACTAACACAAGTGGTGCCCCAAAGGCTTCTCTTCTTGTGTGAGGGGAGCTGCGTGCGCACACACTGCGTGCCGGCCTGCTGCTAGCGTGGCCCAGTTCCCCTGTCCTCCTCCCTCAGCCAGGCCACCAAGCCACCTGCTCCCGCAGCTCCAAAAGCAGAGCCGTGAGAGCAAAGGCTGAGTGGGATGAGAGGGCCTTTCCTTGTTTGATCAATATATGGAAGAGGGAAAATATGGGGGGGGGGGTTCAAATTCTTTCTTCAGAAGGAGATGGGAATGAGAAAAAGGGAGACAGGGAAGGGAGGGAGGGAAGGAAGTCCCGCCTTAGCACTTGGCCACCAGCAGCTCTGCCACTGACTTTGCTTGTCAAAAGGTTGCAGAAGGGGATCACATGACCCTGGGACACTGTGACCATCATAAATATGAATCAGTTGCCAAGCATCCAAATATAAATCACATGACCCTGGGCATGCTGCAATGGTCATAAGTGTGAAAAATGGTCATAAGTCATTTCAGTGCAATTGCAACTTTGAACAGGTTTTTTTTTTGTCACCAAGTTTTTGACACCTTGCTAGGTGGTACTCGAATATTGCCATATCCTAAAAGTGGTACAATTGGTAAAAAGGTTGAAAAGCCCTGACCTAAGCAATTGCCAGAGGCAAAATAGGAGAAGCAATGTTGCAAGGCAAGCTCCACCCCTTTTGTGCGGGTGCCCAAAAGGGGAAGGGCTCGCCTCACCCTGCTGCGCCAGCTACCTTGCTAGTTTTTGGCCTCCTTTTGCTGGAAGACGGAACCCTTCCACCACCTTAAGCCATCATAGATGGTTTATTTCCTTATCGATGGCACATTAGACATAGTGCATTACCTGGAATGTGTTTTCTTAAGTTAGGTTCCGGGCTTAGCACACGAGCCCAGCGTTTCTGTGGAATTTGCTGAACTCCTTCTGTTTTTGAGGTTGGTTGTGAAAAACGTGGACAGATTCGTTGGGAGCTGATAGGACTCCTGTCTTCAGGGGCGTTGAAGCTGTGGTGTGTCAGCCACTTTTTCCCTGGGAAGGATCAGTAAGGCTAGAGGACAAACACACCGAGGCTGCTCTCCTAATTATTCACAACAACACTTGGCTTTTTTTTTTCTGATAAGAAAAAAGGAGCTATTTATGGAAATAAACACAATGACCTGTTTTAAAGAATTGCTTATCTGCCATGGATGGGGGGGGGGGGTGACCACAGAGAGAATATTGCTCAAAGATAAATAGATCTGCTTCATCCACCAATGCCTTTGAGACGGGATTTTAAAGCTGCCTTAGCCATGAAAAGCGCCTGGGTGACTTTGGGCCAATCACCAGGAGACTGGGAGTTCTAGTTCTGTCTTAGGCACGAAAGCCAACTGGGTGACTTTGGGCCAATCAGCAGGAGATGCTGAGTTCTGGCCCTGCCTTAGGCACAAAAGCCAGCTGGGTGACTTTGGGCCAATCACCAGGAGACTGGGAGTTCTAGTTCTGCCATAGGCAGGAAAGCCAGCTGGGTGACTTTGGGCCAATCAGCAGGAGATGCTGAGTTCTGGCCCTGCCTTAGGCACAAAAGCCAGCTGGGTGACTTTGGGCCAATCACCAGGAGACTGGGAGTTCTAGTTCTGCCATAGGCAGGAAAGCCAGCTGGGTGACTTTGGGCCAATTGCCAGGATACTCCCTTGAGTTACTTATAAAGTAATAAAGGTGGGATAAAATGTAATAAATAAAATACAAGTTTAAGTGGGATTAATCACAAATATCGCTTTCCAAAATTTAGCAGCCAGTGTTTACAATCCTGGGGCTGTCAGGTTTAAAAGAACCATAGAAAGCACCAATTACTTGTTGCCTTGTCTGTTCAGAAATCTGCAGACCTTGAAAATTCCCCTATTTTGAATTTGGACCAAGAAATCTAGAACCATAGAACACAGAATAACAGAGTTGGAAGTAACCTCAGAGGTCTTCTAGTCCAGCCCCCTGCTCAAGCAGGAGATCCTATACCAGGGGTAGGCAACCTTGGCTCTTTTATGACTCCTGGACTTCAACTCCCAGAATTCCTGAGGCAGCATGGCTCAGCTTGGAAACCTCTCCCTTTCCCCTCAGCATGGCTGGCTCAGGAGTTCTGGGAGTTGAAGTCCACGAGTCATAAAAGAGCCAAGGTTGCCTACCCCTGTCCTATACCATTTCAGACAAATGGTGGTCCAGTCTGTTTTTGAAAGCCTCCAGTTATGGAGCATTCACAACTTCTGGAGGCAAGTCGATCCATGGATTGATTGTTCTCACTGGCAGGAAATTTCTCCTTAGTTCTAGGTTGCTTCTCTCCTTGATTAGTTTCCAATCATTGCTTCTTGTCCTGCCTTCAGGTGCTTTGGAAAATATGTTGACCCCCTCTTCTTTGTAGGACCCCCTCAAATATTGTAACAGTGTTATCCTATCCCCCTAGCGCAGTGGTTAGAATGCAGTACTGCAGGCTAACTCACTGCTCACTCCAGCAGTTCGATCCTGACTGGCTCAAGGTTGACTCAACCTTCCATCCCTCCGAGGTCAGTAAAATGATGATCCAAATTGTTTTTTTGGGGGGGATAAACTGCTTAGAGAGGGCTGTAAAGTACTGTGAAGCGGTATATAAGTCTAAGTACTATGGCTATTCTGTTCTCTTCTATTGCCATGGTGGCGCAGTGGTTAAAATGCAGGATTGCAGGCTGACTCTGCCCACTGCCAGCAGTTTGATCCTGACCAGCTCAAGGTTGACTCAGCCTTCCATCCTTCCGAGGACGGTAAAATGAGGACCCAGATTGTTGGGAACAATAGGCTGACTCTGTAAACAGCTTAGAGAGGGCTGTAAAGTACTGTGAAGAGGTATATATTGTAAGTCTAAGTGCTGTTGCTAATCTTTCTTTTCATTAGACTAGACATACCCAATTCCACTGGGTAACCATTGTTCTGTTCGGCTCCTGACCATCCTTGTTCAAATCTTATAAATAATAATAATAATAACAATAACAACAACAACAACAACAACAGCAACAGCAACAGCAACAGCAACAACAACAACAACAACAACAACAACAACAACAACAATAATAATAATAATAATAATAATAATAATAATAATAATAATAATGTTGGAAAGGACCTTGGAGGTCATCAAGTCCAACCCCCTGCTCAGGCAGGTAACCCTATACCATTTCGGACAAATGGCTGTCCAGTTTCTTCTTAAAAACTTCCAGTGTTGGAGCATTCACCGCTTCTGGAGGCAGGT
>JALGBA010002174.1:15000-50000 GCA_023970755.1 Azemiops feae | reverse complement strand
GTTAGGAATAGCTGAAACACAGATAGTCCTTGACGTATGACCACAATTGGGTCCCGAATTCAAATTGCTAAGCAAGTTGGTCTCTTAAGTGAGCCATGCCCAGTTTTATGGCCTCTTTTGCCAGGGGGGTTAAACAAATTGTAGCAGTTGTTAAGCGGATCACACGGTCATTGAGCAAATCCGGCTTCTCTCATGGACTTTGCTCATCAGAAGACAAGCTGGGAAAGTTGTGGATGGCGATCACAGGACTCTGGGATGCTGTAGCCATCCTAAAGATATGCCAGCTGCCAAGCACCCGAATTTCGATCACATGATCATGCAGAGGCTGCAATGGCTAAGTGTGAGGGCTGGTCATAAATCCCTTTTTTTTTAGTGTCATTGTAACTTTGAACAATCGCTAAATGAACGATTGGAAGTTGAAGATTACCTGTATACCAGAACACAGAAAAGCACAACGATTGAAATAGGTTTAGAATTTGCTTGTTACTTTGGTGCTAAAGCCATTGGACTTTCCAGTCTGTACTCCTAAATCCAGCTATTGTCTGTCTGTCTGTCTGTCTATGTAGTTATTATATCTATCTATCTATCTATCTATCTATCTATCTATCTATCTATCTATCTATCTATCTATCTATCTATCTATCTATCTATCTATCTATCTATCTATCTATCTATCTATCTATCTATCTATCTATCTATCTCTATCTCTATCTCTATCTATCTATCTCTATCTCTATCTCTATCTCTATCTCTATCTCTATCTACCTCTACCTCTACCTCTACCTCTACCTCTACCTCTACCTCTATCTATCTATCTATCTATCTATCTATCTATCTATCTATCTATCTATCTATCTATCTATCTATCTATATATCTATCTATATATCTATCTATATATCTATCTATCTATCTATCTATCTATCTATCACCTAATGTATATCTATCTATCTTATCTATCTATCTATCTATCTATCTATCTATCTATCTATCTATCTATCTATCTATCTATATCTATATCTATATCTATATCTATATCTATATCTATATCTATATCTATATCTATATCTATATCTATATCTATATCTATATCTATAATCTCTATATATATATATCTCTCTATCTCTCTCTATATCTATCTCTATCTATATCTATAATCTCTCTCTCTCTCTCTCTCTCTCTCTCTCTCTCTATCTCTATCTAGATATAGATATAGATGTAGTCCTCGACTTACAACAGTTCATTTAGTGACCATTCAAAGTTACAACGGCATCAAAAAAGGGGACTTATGACTGTTTTTCACATGTACGACTGTTGCAGCGTCCCCCTGGTCACGTGATCAAAATTAAAATGCTTGGCAACTGACTCATATTTATGATGGTTGCAGGGTCCCGGGGTTCTCGTGATCCTCTGACAAGCAAAGTCAATGGGGAAACCAGATTCACTTCCCAACCGTGTTCCTAGCTTAACAACTGCAGCGATTTGCTTAACAAGTGCGGCAAGAAAGGTCACGAAGCGGGGCAAAACTCACTGAACAAATATCTCGCTTAGCGACATAAATTTTGGGCTCTGTTCTGGTCGTAAGTCGAGGACTACCTGCATACTGTATGAAAAAGATTCCTCAAATTACTTGCCTGGGCAAGTGGGTTGAAGTTAATTCAGTGTGACTGAGCGGAGATGTTTTTACCACTTTCTTCTGGATCCTCAACATGTCCTCGATTGTTTATTTATTTATCTGTGGATTATTAAGCTTGGATCTAAAATGCGAGGCACATAAGAAGAAAGAACGAGACGTTTGGAAATCTATCTTCCTTCCCTCGTCTCCCCCCCCCCCCCAGCCCCGAAGTCTTAGGAGAGTTTTAATAACAGAAATTACCTTTAAATCAATTCACATGGTCCAATTGCCATCTTGGAGGGAGATGTTCCCACTATCAAACACAATAAACAATCATCTATTACTATGTTAATTAGAAAAAACAGGTCAGGGGAAATTAAATTGTTTAAAATAGGTCACCGATTATAATTCTGCATTCTATTAAAACAAGCACATCTCTAAAATATTTATTAGTTTATTTTAATTACAAGTACACAAAAAACAACAACAACAACTCCGGCCCTAAATGATTACCATTTATGCCTTTTATTGCAGTCCAGAGATACATCTTTTGATGTTGATTATATTCCTCCGGTATTAAATTCTGCAGATTGTCCTTCCTCTTTTAGGTGCTGGGTCTTTTCCTTTAATTTATTTACCCATCGTTGTAATGTTATGACTGAGTTGCACTTGAAACCAAAAAGGAAACAGGAGGGGAGAGACTGTGCAAAATATTAAATATTGATGCACTTTTAATTAGCTCCCGACTGAAATACTAGAAATACAGTGCCAGTTTGAGAATTATCAGTAAGGAACCGCTAGTCAAATGCTTTAGAGCTAACAACAGCCCAAATTAAATTCTTCAGCGGGCAATTTATTATTTTGAAATTGCCAAAATAAATCTTGAATGTTAAAGAGTTTTTTTTCCTCCCTACTGTAGGCCCAACATGTATTTTGTTACTGGCGCCTGCCTGCCTCCTTCCTCAGCCTATAAGGAGATCACTTTAAAAATTGGTCGAGGAGCTGGAAAAAGCATTTTTAAAAAGGTTCTACGCTGGAAAAATGCACGAGAAGGATGGCTCCCCAAAGAAGCACATTTTGCAAAGGCAAAGATTTGCTGTTCGGTGTTTTATTTTTTATTTTTTTTAAAAAAAGGTCCCGGGTTATAACCGAGCCATTTGAATTGCTTTTCTAATATGTGGGGTTCTTGGTGCTCTCTGAGCTTGGTGGTTTTCTTGCAGATGTTTCATAACCATTCTAGGTAGATAACTTCATCAGTACTAGAAGGGAGTGGGGTTTGCAAGGAGGAGGAGGAGGAGGAGGAGGAGGAGGAGGAGGAGGAGTGGGGTCCTTGATGCTTTCTGAGCCTGGTGGTTTTCTTGAAGATGTTTCATTACCCAATTAGGTGACATCATCAGTGCTGGAAGGGAATAGGGTTTACTCTCATTTTTTATTTAACTAACTAACTAACTAATTTTAATTAAAATGTTTAATTAACTCTATACAGAAAATTCTCCAGGATCCTGAAACTACCACACCTAGAATTCTCCCCTAACCTTTGGGCATGCTGATCGAGGATTTGGAGACTTGCAGTCCCAACACATTTGGGAAAATGAGAAGAGAATATTTGTAGCTCAGGGTTTTACATGGGGGGCGGGGGGTATGTCAGCTGCCTATCTTCACTTTCTTGGTGCTCTCCGAGCTTGGTTGTTTTGTTACAGACATTTCATTACCCAAATAGGTAACATCATCAGTGCTAAATGGAGTGAGGTTTGCTCTTTGTTTATATACAAGTGGCTTGCCCTGCCAGTGCTGGTGGAAGTGGATTTGGTGATTCCTTGATTGGGCCATTGTTTACTGTCAAGAAATGTCTGTGGAGATTCTCAGTCATCCAGGTCATGGTTATCCCAAAGGTGCTTTCTCAAAAGACAGCTGGACCTTACTTTGTTTTTGGCAATGGTTTGCCAAAGCTTGTTTCAATGTTGTTGTTGTTGTTAGTTGCGAAGTCGTGTCCGACCCATCGCGACCCCATGGACAACGTTCCTCCAGGCCTTCCTGTCCTCTACCATCTTCTGGAGTCCATTGAAGCTCATGCCTACTGCTTCAGTGACTCCATCCAGCCACCTCCTTCTCTGTCGTCCCCTTCTTCTCTTGCCCTCCATCTTTCCCAGCATCAGGCTCTTCTCCAGTGAGTCCTTCCTTCTCATTAGGCGGCCAAAGTACTTGAGTTTAATAATAATAATAATAATAATAATAATAATAATAATAATAATAATAATAATAATAATAATAATAATAATAATAATAATAATAATAATAATAATAATAATAATAATAATAATAATAATAATAATAATAATAATAATAATAAAGTTGGAAGGGACCTTGGAGGTCATCTAGTCCAACCCCCTGCTCAGGCAGAAACCTACACCATTTCGGACAAATGGCTCCAGTTCTCTTCTTAAAAACTTCCAGTGTTGGAGCATTCACCGCTTTGGAGGCAGGTTGTTCCACTGGTTAATTGTTCTAACTGTCAGGAAGTTTCTCCTCAGTTCCAGGTTGCTTCTCTCCTTGACTAGTTTCCATCCATTGCTTCTTGTCCTGCCCTCAGGCGCCTTGGAGAATAGCTTGACTCCCTCTTCTTTGTGGCAACCCCTGAGATATTGGAACACGGCTATCATGTCACCCCTAGTCCTTCTTTTCATTAAACATTAAACATCATCTTCAGGATCTGGCCTTCTAAAGAGCAGTCAGGGTCGATCTCCTCTAGGACTGACCGGTTTGATCGCCTTGCAGTCCAAGGGACTCGCAGGAGTCTTCTCCAGCACCATAGTTCAAAGGCCTCAATTCTTTTGCGCTCAGCCTTTCTTATGGTCCAGCTTTCACAGCCATACATTACAACTGGGAAAACCATGGCCTTGACTATACGCACTTTTGTTCTGAATGTTTCATTACCAAACTAGGTAACATCATCATCAGGATTCTCTTCTCCTATTCTCCTTAATTTATAAATGTCTCGTGTGCCAGTGTGGTAATTTTGTTTTTCCTTGAAGACATTTTGCTTCTGATCCAAGAAGCTTCATCAGTTCTGACTGAATGGTTCGAACCGAATTCCCCACCATTCAGGTGACTTTGAGGATACAGATAAAGCCTCAAGTGGCCTCAAAGACTCTCAGAGAGCTAAGGGCTGACCTTCAGAGTGCTAATAACCAGATGATTGCAAAGAATATAAATCCTTCCATTCCCCACCAATCAATCACAACTGAAGAAGCTTCTTGGATTATTAAGCTAAGTGGAATACTGCAATTGAAATTAGGTAAAATTTAAAAACAGGAACATGGATACGTATAAGTTAAAATATACTGATAAATGTCTTCATTGATTGAGTTATAATTAGCAATGTATTAATTTGAATGTGATATAATAATTAAGGGAAACAGAGAGGAAATTTTTGATGATGTAACCTGACATATGTACGAAAGATCTTGTTATTGGATTATGGATTACCCAATCACCATGCTGCTTCCTTAATATTTGGATTTTTGTAAAACTGGAAAATTAATAAAACTTGTTTTTTTTTTTAAAAAAGAAGCTTCTTGCATGAGAAGCGAAACGTCTTCAAGGAAAAACAAAGAAAATCCAGTTGCCTTTTGAAAAAAAGCACCTTTGGGACAACTGTCAGGAAATTTCCCCTTATTTCTAGGTTGGTTGTCTCCTTGATTAGTTTGATCAGAGAGCAGGATAAATTCCACCCATTGTAACATATGGACCCAAAGAGCCCTCAGGAAGCCTCAAAAAACCCGAAACATTTGGGAACAAGGTGATTTATGTTTTAAGGTCAAAGCAAACATTCTTTGATCAGAGAAAAACACAATATCTACACATTTACATTTAGAACTAACAGCCAAAAAGGAAAGAAAAAAGACGAAAACACTTCCTCGCCAACAATCGACACCCAGATAAGCAGGGATTAAGGCCAGGATTAATGCCAGACAAACAATCAAGCCATAAACAATATCCCAGTCAAGGAACTACCAAAAAGAAAACAACACTCTCACCCACACTGACAGAGCAAGCCACTATATATTATCAAAGGGCAAACCCCACTTGCTTCGAACATTGATGATGTTACCTAGTTGGGTAATGAAATGTCTACAAGAAAACAGTCAAGCCCAGAGAGCACCAAGGATCCCATAGTCATCAGCATCCTTGTCCTCCTCCTCCTCCTCCTCCTCCTCCTCCTCCTCTCCCTCCTCCTCCCCCCCACAAACCACTCCCTTCCAGCCCTGATGATGTTACCTAGTTGGGTAATGAAACATCTAGAAGCAAACAACCAAGCTCATCAAGGACCAGAACCCTGAGCTACAAATATTCTCTTCTAAAGGAAAAATTCATTATCTCTCCCCCCAAATGGGGGTCTTTTTCCCTCCATGAATTTAAAAAGGAGGGAATGGTCCTGAAAAAGTCTTGGAGGTTATGAAATTACTCCAGGTCCATGAGTTTGTTCCGTGACCTAAGGACTGCCGATAGCTCTCAGAGGTAAATCTATATTAATTATGCATGGGAACATTTGCGTGTTATGTGTTTAGGAACCACACAGACTATTTGCTCGGGGGATTATAAAGACTCCGAAGCTGCTGTTTACGATCAAAGGTAAATAAAGGGTTTGGTGTGTAGGCAATCCCAGTGAAAATTCTGGCCTGTGCCTGCTTAGAGAAAAGGGAGGGGGGGGGTCAACCTGACAAAAATGGAAATAATGTAGAAGAAACAGTGGCAAACAGCATTTATTGTGTTGAGTTCTCCTGTGTGGAGTGTCCCTCAATGAGTTGTCCTACTATGAATTGGCCATAGCAAGATGGCTGCAGGCAAGATGGCGGTGCCAGGTGGGCCAGCGCAAGTTGTTTCCTGACAGTGAGAATGATTATGGATGGAAACTAATCAAGGAGGGAACCAACTGAGAACTAAGGAGAAATTTCGTAACAGTGAGAACAATCAACCAGTGGAACGGCTTGCCTCCAGAAGTTGTGGGTGCTCCAACACTGGAGGCTTTCAAGAAGAGACTGGATAGCCATTTGTCTGAAATGGTATAGGATTTCCTGCTTGGGCAGGGGGTTGGACTAGAAAACCTCCAAGGTCCCTTCCAACTCTGCTTATCTGTTACTCTGCTTGGGCAGGGGTGGGTGGGCTAGAAGACCTACAAGGTCCCTTCCAACTCTGCTTATCTGTTACTCTGCTTGGGTAGGGGTGGGTGGGCTAGAAGGACCTACAAGGTCCCTTCCAACTCTGCTATTCTGTTACTCTGCTTGGGCAGGGGTGGGTGGGCTAGAAGACCTCCAAGGTCCCTTCCAACTCTGCTATTCTGTTATTATTCCGCTTCAACATACTCACAGAGGCTGCCTTTGCCAGCTCCATTTTCTTAACAGAGTCCTCCTAGAATCAATGACTTGGAAATGAAACGGGTTTTTTGCACAATCCCTTGTAATCATTAGCATTTGGAGACGATTGGAATTAACGTTTGCCCTTTTTGAAAAAAGAAAAAAAAAGAAACACGCTGAAAAAAAATTGTGAGAAAGAAGCGACCTAATATCGATTGGAAATTTTTCGTAAGCATCTTGGCAGACAGACAAAAAGGCGGGGAAGTTTCGCTGCTCCATCTCTAGGGAAACTTTTTGCTTTGATCCTCTCTTCATCGCAAAGCAGAGAAGCATTGAATGGAGCGGAGGGTCTACGGAGATTCTCAGTCATCCAGATCATGGTTGTCCCAAAGGTGCTTTTAACAAAAGGCAACTGGACTTTCTTTGTTTTTCCTTGAAGACGTTTCGCTTCTCATCCAAGAAGCTTCTTCAGATAATTCTGGCTAATCTTTTCTTGTTCGTGGCTTAGCACTTTTGTGTTGATCAAGCCAGTTGACTAAGTCTTGTAGTTCGGGGTGTTGTGCAAACCCTGAAAACAGGTCAGGTCAGAAAGCAGGTTAAGTATATGTGCTGATACAGTCTTACAGAGCAAGGCTGTCAAGTGAAAGGGACCTGTAATTTCTTCCCTTTATATTGAAGAGCATTGCATCAGGGTAAATATAGCAGTCTTCCAACATCTCAGGGGCTGCCACAAAGAAGAGGGAGTCAAGCTATCCTCCAAAGCGCCTGAAGGCAGGACAAGAAGCAACGGATGGGAACTAACCAAGGAGAGAAGCAACTTGGAATTAAGGAGAAGTTTTCTGACAGTGAGAACAATTAACCAGTGGAACAACCTGCCTCCAGAAGCTGTGGGTGCTCCATCACTGGAAGTTTGTAAGAAGAGACTGGACAGCCATTTGTCTGAAATGGCATAGGGCAGTGATGGCGAAGCTTTTAGAGACCGAGTGCCCAAACTGCAACCCAAAACCCACTTATGTATCGTCGGGTGCTGGGTGGGCGTGGCCCATTGGGTCGATGTAACCCATTGGGTGGTAACGGCAGACTGGGTGGGACTAAAAAGTTCAATCAATCAATTCCAACTTTGCGAGATCTTTTTTTTTCCCCGTAAAAAGTTGAAATTGATTGATTGAACCTTTTTTTTTTTTTTTTTTGCACATGGCGGCGGAGACCTAAAGCGAAAAGGTTTTATAAAACCCAGCTGAAGGCCTAGGACTGGGGCGACGGCGCGCGTGCCCACAGAGAGGGCTCTGCGTGCCACTTGTGTGCCACAGGTTCGCCACCACGGGTATAGGCTTTCCTGCCTGAGCAGGCGGTTGGACTAGACGACCTCCAAGGTCCCTTCCAACATTATTATTATTATTATTATTATTATTATTATTATTATTATTATTATTATTATTATTATTATTATTATTATTATTATTATTATTATTATTATTATTATTATTATTATTATTATTATTATATCCTTGTGTCTATGGAGATTCTCAGTCCTCCAGGTCATGGTTGTCCCAAAAGTGCTTTTCCAAAAGGCAACTGGACTACATCTAAGAGAACCGAAGAAGCTTCTTGGATAACAAGTGAAACGTCTTCAAGGAAAAACAAAGAAAATTCAACTGCTTTTTGAAAAAAGCACCTTTGGGACAACCATGACCTGGAGGACTGAGAATCTCCATAGACATGTAGGAGAACAACAATCAAGAAACTACTTTGGCCTACTCACGGAGTTGTTCTGGTTCCTAGCAGCTGGCAGTTGAAGAATATAAGACTCACCTTGGTGGATCAGGCCCACTCCTGTCCTGGAGCACCATTTGCTTTCTCTCGACAACCAACCACATGCCTTTTGGGTGCTCACGAGAAGGAAACTATGAAATATGATCTATTCCGGTGTTTCTCAACCTTGGCAACCTGAAGATAGGTGGACTTCAACTCCCAGAGTTCCCTAGAATTCCACAACCAGAGGGAATTCTGGGAGTTGAAGTCCACCTATCTTCAAGTTGCCAAGATTGAGAAACGCTGATTTATTCCTTTCTCACCTGGTTCTTTGGAGGGACAGTTCTCCCAAATCTGATCTCAAAAAAAAAACATGTTTTCAAAGACCTTTAGTGACTCAGTATAGATATTGTTCATCTGAACTCAAATCTCATGCTCATTATTATTATTAATCGGGAGGTCTGATTCAACCTTTGACCTTTAAATACAGGCCGAACTGAACTCATTAGGAACGGTACAGGAACAATATTTTGTCGTGGAGATAAGATCATGGTTTTGCATTTCAGAAAAATCACTGGAGAAAAAGATGGGGGGGGGGGAACCTAGGAAGAGTCCGGTTTTCCAGCAATCAAATTTTATTAAAAAAGCAGAAGCTTTTGTGGACTGCAGCTCACTTCATCAGATGCCTAGAATGGCAATAAGAAAGAAGAGGGACTTTTGATGTCTTCTCTGATGCCATCAGATTTCTGATCTAGCTGGCTATTTTTTCACCCAAAAACAAACAAACAAACAAACAAAAAGATTTTAAAAATCCAAACAAATTGAATGATAAAGTGATAAGCTACAGACTAAAGGAGGAGCTTTCAAGATCAGTTTAATTTTCACGGAGGTTGGAAACTGATCAAAGAGAGAAGCAACCTGGAATTAAGGAGAAACTTCCTGACAGTGAGGACAATCAACCAGTGGAACAGCTTGCCACCAGAAATCGTGGGCGCTCCATCACTGGAGATTTTCAAGAAGAAACTAAACAGTCACTTGTCTGAGATGGTATAGGTCAGTGGTGGCGAACCTATGGCACGCGTGCCAGAGACGGCACTCAGAGCCCTCTCTGTGGGCACGCGTGCCATGCCCCGGAGATGGCAACCATCCCTCTTCAACCAGTCGCCCGCTAACTCACCGAGGTCCCATGTGGCCGGATGCATCCCAGCATGGCTGGTTTCCCTCCCCCCCCCCCCGTCCCATCCCTCCTGGCCTCATATGTTCTCCTTTTCCCGGGCACGACCCACTGCATCACCTCCTCAGCTGTCGGCCGTCCGTCCAGCTCAGAGGCGGCTTCTCTGAACTGCTGGCGGCGGGCTGCGGAGCCCCAGAGTGTGCCAGTCGAGGGGGCAGGCTGTGGCTGCTGACGGACACTGTTGGCCCCCATGCGCTCGCTGGCCTCTGTGTGGGGGGGACAATGGTGTCAGGCAGCAGCCACCCTGGCCCCTGCATCGCCTTGCCCTGCGACAATGGCATCCCCGCCCTGCCTCACCTCACCTCGCCTCACCCCGCAGGACGAGCCTCCTGCCCACCACCCCACCCACCAGAGACCCCCTGGATCTCCCCCAACCCTGCCCGACCCCCACAGGCATCCCTCCCCATGAGCAACATCGACATGACCACGCCCAGCTTGGCCACACCCGCCCAGTCTGCCATGACCACCACAGCCACGCCCACCCAGTGGGCCACGCCCACCTGGCACCCAGCGATAAATAAGTGGGTTTTGGGTTGCAGTTTGGGCACTCGGTCTCTAAAAGGTTTGCCATCACTGGTATAGGTTCTCCTGCTTGAGCAGGGGGCTGGACTAGAAGACCTCCAAGGTTCCTTCCAGCTCTATTCTATTCTATTCTATTCTATTCTATTCTATTCTATTCTATTCTATTCTATTCTATTCTATTCTATTCTATTCTATTCTATTCTATTATGCTTCAATACAGGTAGTCCTTGATTTATGATGACAATTGAACCCAAATTTCACATTGCTAAGCAAGACATTGGTTAAATGAGTTTTGCCCCATTTTACAACTTTACTTGCCACATTTGTTAAAGTGAATCACTGCAGTTGTTAAGTTACTAGCACGGTTGTTAAGTCAATCTGGCTTCCCCATTGACTGTGCTTGTCAGAAGGTCGCAAAAGGGGATCTTACAAGACCCCGGGGAGACGGCAACCGTCATAAATATGAGTCAGTTGCCAAGCGTCCGAATTTGGATCACGTAATCGTTGGGATGCTGCAACGGTCGTAAGTGTGAAAAAATGGTCATAAGTCACTTTTTTCAGTGCCGTCGTAACTTTGAACGGTCACTAAATGAACCGTTGTAACTCAAGGGCAACCTGTATTTTGGGAATGAGATGACCTGAGACCTTTTTTGCATTAACTCATTTTACTTGGCCTTGCTTTTCCACAGATTTTTGCCCGCCCTGCTTGGTTTTCAGTCTCAAATTAGCGGAGGGTTTTCGTTAGAAAGGCAAGAAGGGAAGAAAAAAAAAATGGATGTACCTTAAACACAACTGTGCAAATAGCATGATTCCCATCTGCATAAATCTGCATAAAAATGTGTCCAGAAGTGCTGCAGCATTAGTGGCTCATTAATATGCAACGAGAAGCTTATTTGCACTTTGTCTAAAAGTAATAGTGACTGGGTTGTCTGTTTTCTTGTCGAAACGATAAAAACTGTATCTCTTTTTCATCTGCATAAGTGATGGAGACCACTAAGCCGAGCCTTTATATAGCCACGGCTCTTTTTTTTCTTCTGGGTGAGGATAATAATTTAAAGTTTTTATGTATAGGCTGGTGAACTGTCCATTTAAACACATTTAGTCTAATGAATGGCATAAGACCCGGGTGATTACGTTGGGGAACGTGCTAATTTACTGCATCCCCTTTTCATGAGACCATTTATGGGGGGTCATTTTTCATGAACTGGTGGAGTCACTTAAATCATCATATTTCATACCAAGCGCTGCGAGTTACCAAGCAGCGGGGCCTGTAAAAAATAAAGGAGAGCTGCCCGGAGGTTTTTAACTAATCTTGACTAGAGCTAGAAAATGTTTCTGGGCGAGGAAATGAGATTCAGCTCACATGCTTAGAACTGTGTGCAGATGTGGTGGGGGATTAGTTAAGTTCATAATCTTCCTTCCTTCCTTCCTTCCTTCCTTCCTCCCTTCCTTCCTTCCTTCCTTCCTTCCTTCCTTCCTTCCTTCCTTCCTTCCCTTTTCCCTCCCTCCCATCTCTCCTCCCTCCCTCCCATTTCCCTCCCTCCCATCTCTCCTTCCTCTCTCTCTCTCCCTCCCTCCCTTCTCCCTCCCTCCCTCCCTCCCTTCCTTCCTCCCTCCCTCCCTCTTCCTCCCATCTCTCCTTCCTCCCTCCCTCTCTCCCTCCCTTCTCTCTTCCTCCCTTCCTTCTCTCTTCCTTCCTTCCTTCCTTCCCTCCCTTTTCCCTCCCTCCCATCTCTCCTCCCTCCCTCCCATTTCCCTCCCTCCCATCTCTCCTTCCTCTCTCTCTCTCCCTCCCTCCCTTCTCCCTCCCTCCCTCCATCTTCCCTCCATCTCTTTATCCTTCCTCCTCTCTCCCTCCCTTCTCTCTTCTCCTTCCTTCCTTCCTTTCCTCCTCCCATTCTCCCTCTCCCTCTCCTTCTCCCTCCCTCCCTCCCTCCCTTTTTCCTCCTCCCTCCCTTTCCTCCCTCCCTCCCTCCTCCCTTCTCCCATCCTCTTCCTCCCTCTCCCCTCCCTCCTCCTCCTTCCTCTCCCCTCCCTCCCTCCCTCCCTTCTTCCCTCCCTTTCTCCCTTCTCCCTTCTTCCTTCCTTTTTTCCTTCCCTCCTTCCTTCCTTCCTCCCTCCCACCCTCCATCTCCCATCTCTTTTTCCTCCCTCCCTCCTCCCTCCCGCCTCATGTTTATATCTCTGTTGCAAGGTCTTTTTGGACCCCTCCGTGGGTGACCCTGGATGGAGTCTCATTTCTTTCTATCCCTTTTCTCGTGCAGAATTTTAAAAACACCTCTCCTTGTTCCTCCTGGTTGTGTCCCCTACACCAAAATACTGCAAAAGCTGGTTTGATCGTGAGAGGGTGAATTTTCTGCCCGCATCTCTTTTTCTTCCTTTTGCTTTTGTTAAGCTTTTGTTTCTATCTGAATGCCAGTTTGCCGCTAAAATCCATCGAGGCAGCGGTGCACAACTAATCAAAAGAAAAAAAGCAGAACAACAACAGAACAAAGCCAAAGAGAATACGAAAGGCCAAACTGAACAGTTGGGGCTAGATACGTTTGCTAAAATCAAGGAGATTGTAGAAGTCAAACGGAAGATATAGAACGGGATTCATTCTACAGGGGTAGTCCTTGACCCACAACCATTCATTTAGCGATTGAAGTAACAACGTCACTGCAAAAATGACCTACGACTGGTCCTCGCACTTACGACTGTCACGGCATCCTTATGGCCATATGATCAAAATTTGGGCGCTTGAAGGCGGTGACTTACAAAGAAAACCTATACAAAATGTTCTACAGAAGGCACTTAACACCTGTGAGGTTAGCGAAAATGTTCGAAAATACGTCTAGCGCTTGTTGGAAAGGTAGACAAAAACCAGGCACATGTTATCATCTTTGGTGGACATGCCCTAAAGCTAAAAGATTTTGGTCAAGAATACATATATGGTTAGAGACAATGAGCAAAAAAACACGTAGATTTTAAGCCAGAATTATTTCTGTTAGCTATAATTGTAGGAAATTATGAGAAGGAATGTGTGCATTTAATGTTACATGTGTTAACTGCAGCGAGAATTGTATTTGCTCAATATTGGAAGGATGAAGAATTACCAGCGGAGGAAGAGATAATCAAGAAAATTTTAGATTGTGCAGAAATGGACAGATTGACACTGAAAATGAAAGAGAAAGAAGATTCAGAATACTTTAGAACATGGGATACATTTTATCAATGGCTAGAAAAACGAGGTAGAGAGAAAGGAGTTTAACATGTCACGCGAAGTACTAGTACCACTTTATAAAGCCCTAGTAAGACCACACCTGGAATACTGCAGCCAATTTTGGTCACCATATCACAAAAAAGATGTTGAGAGTCTGGAAAAAATTCAGAGAAGAGCAACTAAGATGATCAAAGGCCTGGAGACTAAAACATGTGAAGAACGGCTGCAGGACTTGGGTTTGGCTGGTCTAAAGAAAAGAAGAAATGGGGGAGACATGATAGCAGTATTCCAGTATTTGAGGGGCTGCCACAAACAAGAGGGCGTCAAACTATTCTCCAAAGCGCCTGAAGGCAGGACAACAAACAATGGTTGGAAACTGATCAAAGAGAGAAGCAACCTGGAATTAAGGAGAAACTTCCTAATAGTGAGGACAATTAACCAGTGGAACAGCTTACCTCCATAAATCGTGGGCGCTCCATCACTGGAGATTTTTAAGAAAAGACTAGACAATCACCTGTCCGAGATGGTGTAGGTTCTCCTGCTTGAGCAGGGGGCTGGACTAGAAGACCTCCAAGACATTCTATTCTATTCTATTCTATTCTATTCTATTCTATTCTATTCTATTCTATTCTATTCTATTCTATTCTATTCTATTCTATTCTATTCCATTCCATTCCATTCCATATTCTATTCTATTCTATTCTATTCTATTCTATTCTATTCTATTCTATTCTATTCTATTCTATTCTATTCTATTCTATTCTATTCTATTCTAATAAACTAAACATTGGAACCCAGACAATATGTTGCTGGTAAAATATTAAGGATTTGTGATTATAAAAAAATTAATAAAATATTGAACAAAAAAAAATATGGGGGCACTTGGCAACTGGCAGGTCAGGTGTGTACGACTGTTGCAGCATCCCAGGGTCCTTTGATCACCATTTGCAACCTTCCCAGCTGCCTTCCCACAAGGAAAGTCAATGGGGGGAGATATATTCGCTTAACAACCACATGATTCACTTAATAACTGCAGCGATTGGCTTAACAACCTTGGCAAAGAAGTTCATAAAATCAGGTGTGACTCGGTTAACAGTTCGCCTTGCTTAGCATCGGAAATTCTGGTCACAATTCTGGTCATAAGTCAAGGACTACCTGTATAGATTCCAGAATTCCAGTTCGACCGTTGTTGCAGCTGCAGTTCCAGTAGATCTAGACAGCGTCAAACTGGAGAATTTTGTCGCAAGGAGAGAGATTGTGCCAAGACTTGGTGGCAACACACAAGAAGACTCTGCCCACGATCTTCAGCTAGTATGTCTTGCAACAGTGCGGTCTTTGTTCCTTTTCACACCTTCCTCCATGTGAACCAGTTAGCAACAGTGGGGAGATTTCCACTTCTCCCAGTTTAGGTTTAGTGGAAAATATTATTCTAATTTAGCAACCAGACAGGTATTTGTACTAATGGTGGACAGTTGAGCTCAGCATCTGGTGCATGGAGGTATTTATTTACTTTTATACCTGCCTGCCTGCCCGCCCGCCCGCCCGCCCGCCCGCCCGTCCGTCCGTCCGTCCGTCCGTCCGTCCGTCCGTCCGTCCGTCCGTCCGTCCGTCCGTCCGTCTGTCCGTCCGTCTGTCTGTCTGTCTGTCTGTCTGTCTGTCTGTCTATCTATCTATCTATCCATCTATCCATCTATCCATCTATCCCTCCGTCTATCCGTCTGTCCGTCTGTCCGTCAGTCTGTCTGTCGTCTGTCTCTGTCTGTCTGTCTGTCTGTCTGTCTGTCTGTCTGTCTGTCTGTCTGTCTGTCTGTCTGTCTGTCTATCTATCTATCTATCTATCTATCTATCTATCTATCTATCTATCCATCTATCCATCTCTCCATCCATCCCTCCATCCATCCATCCGTCCATCTGTCCGTCCGTCCGTCCGTCCGTCCGTCCGTCCGTCCGTCTGTCTGTCATCTATCTATCTATCTATCTATCTATCTATCTATCTATCTATCTATCTATCTATCTATCTATCTATCTATCTATCTATCTATCTATCTATCTATCTATCTATCTATCTATCTATCTATCTATCTATCTATCTATCTATCTATCTATCTATCTATCTATCTATCTATCTATCTATCTCCTTTATTATTTTTGCAAGTAACCAGCAAACATATCTAACACACCTTCCTCCCTGTACTTTCTCTACAACAGCCTTGTGAGGTGGGTTGGGATGAAAGAGAGGAACTGGTCTAAGGCAGGACTAGAACTCGCTGTCTCCTGGTCATTGGCCCAAAGTCACCCAGCCGGCTTGCTAGGCCTTAAAGCAGGATTAGGACTCACAGTCTCCTGGTGACTGGCCCAAAATCACCCAACTGCCTTTCATGCCTAAGGTGGGACAAGAATTCACAGACTCCTGGTGATTGACTCAAAGTCACCTAGCTGCTTTCATGCCTAAGCTGGGACTAGAATTCACAGTCTCTTCATGTTTGGCCAAAGTCACCCAGTCAGCTTTCATGCCTAAGAGGGGACTAGAATTCACAGTCTCCTGTTGATTGGCCCAAAATCACCCAGCTGGCCTCAGTGCCTAAGATGGGACTAGAACTCCCAATCTCCTGGTGATTGGCCCAAAATCACCCAGCCGGCCTCAGTGCCTAAGGCAGGACTAGAACTCACAGTCTCCCACTTTCTTGCTTGATGCCTTCACCACTAGACCACACTGACTCTTCCCTCATCTATCCCTGGCACCAGATCAGACAGCGGATGGCATCCCAACTCACCCATGCTCCAACCTTCCCAGGCTGGCATGCGCATACAGTTGCTCAAGAGGAGCCCGCACAAAGCCGGCGACAACCCGCCAGCAGCCAAAAATGCCGAGCAAAACAGCCACGTGCCAAGGGCATCAGATGCCTCCAGCGAAGAGAGCCAAACTATGTTGGAAAGCAAAGAAACAAAAACAAAACACCCCCATTTACCGCTTCCCCCCTTTCTGGAGATTCGTCATGCTCCTGCGAAGATGGCACGTGGCTTCCACAAATAGCTTCCACAGGGTGATTCATGAGGCCTGGTGATCTGTCTGGTGTATCTCCCAAATGTTAGGCTGTCTATACAGAGGAATGTTATCACATCGGCCAGCAGCTTGGCAGGCTCCTGCCAGCTCTCTATGGGATTAGCCCAGCTGGGATTTTAGAATTTCAGTTAATTAACCCAAAAAGATGTTACGGGCAACTGTTAAGCAGAAATTGCCCTGTTTTCCCCATTAGGTGACACCCTTGTTAAGCATCTAAACCCTTAGCGATAGCATTTTAGGCTTATACAGATAGTCCTCGCCTTACAACAGTTCATTGACTACAGGGGTAGGCAACCTCGGCTCTTTTATGACTCATGGACTTCAACTATGCTGACTCAGGAATTCTGGGAGTTGAAGTCCATGAGTCATAAAAGCGCCGAGGTTGCCTACCCCTGATTTAGTGTAACCTGAAGTTACGATGGCACTGAAAAATGCGAGTTATGACCATTTCTCACACTTATGACCACTGCAGGTTACGTGATTTACATTCGGATGCTTGACAACTGGTTCATATTTATGACGGTGGCAGTGTCCCGGGGTCATGCAATCACCTTTTGCGACCTTCTGACAAGTAAAGTCAATGGGGAAGCCAGATTCATTTCAAAACCCTGTTACTAACTGAACAACTGCAGTGATTCACTTAACAACTGTGGCAAGAAAGGTCGTAAAATAGGGCAAAACTCAGAACAATTGAATTGCTTAGCAACAAAAATTTGGGGCTCAATTGTGGCCATAAGGCAAGGACTACCTGTATACAGTATATTAAGCTTATCCCCAAAGTTCAAACCCATAACCACAAGATTTTGAACTATTTCAACCTATCTATCACTGTAAACATCCTCTATAATTTTATGATGATGATGATGATGATAATGCACCACACAATCAGCCAGATGTTTAGACTGAACTTGGTGCTTTTATCCATTTATCAAGAACCTGAGATACGCAGATGTTCTTGCTTGATAAAGTTAAAAGTATCGTCACAGGATGAAAGCTCCCTAAATCTGCCTTTTGCAACTGACTGATGGGAATTTTGTCAATGCCGACAATTTTTTAATATATAATTTTATTCATTTATAACATAAAATATGAAAATACAAAAGCAAATAGTAAGGAACCACAATAGGGAAAGGAGAAAAAGAGAAGTGTGGAAAAGGGGGGGGGGAGAAAAAAGTTGTTGACTTCCATCTCCCTCTGTTGCAGTAAAATAAGGCATTAAGATCGAATCTCAACTTTTTACATTTCTATAATAGTATGAACTAGCCATTTCTTTATCGACAAATTAATCTAATCAGTAAAGCCCAAAATCATAGTATCATTTTTTCCCACCTCAAGCACAAAGTCCAGAGGTGGTTTCCAAGTAGAAACAAAAGTATTTATATTCTTTTCTTTTATCAAAGCCGACAAAACTTTGTTCAAGTGATGCTCCGGATGATTTGCGATTCAAATTCAAACAATTCCATGCCCATTAAAATGGACATTTTTGTTTTTCAAAGTTGATTGGTGACTTGTTTGGATGATTGACTGATTGATTGATTGATTGATTGATTCCCCATCCAATTGGAAGTGGGGATGGGAGGGACAGCCTTCTAAGCTTTGATACAGCCTTTGTAAGGAAGTAAATAATGACTCAAAATGTACCCAGAGAAGTTATGATTTTGCAGAGTAGAAGTCAGGGAGGACAGCAGTGCTACTGTATGAACCCACGCAGAGCCTTTTTGTGAAATATTATCAAAGGTTTACGTAAAAGCACCGATGTGATGTAAACTGGCATCTGCCACCAACCTGGTTTCCAATTATATTATCCGCTTTTATTTGTTGGCAACTTTCATCTTTGAGCTTTTTTCTTCCTTTTCTAAGAATCCACCTTGATTTTTAAAAATGTTACTTTTGTCACTGTTCAAAGAAAAATCTTCAACAGGGTCCAGTCCAAGCCGGGAATAAACAACATGGAGACTGCTTTAGAAAAGAAGGTTGTAGTTTATTGAAGAGGAGAGCCAGACAGAAAGATGGCTCTGGAAAAAACTGACCACATGGAGCAGAGTGGTGGGCTTTTATACCTTCTGGGGCTCTTGAGGTTGTTTCCTGTTCCTGTTTGAGGCTTTGTATTTGTATTTGTATTGTAGTTTAATGAAGAGAAGGACGAGGGGGGGCATGATAGCAGTGTTCCAATATCTCAGAGGCTGCCACAAAGAAGAGGGAGTCAAGCTATCCTCCAAAGCACCTGAAGGCAGGACAAGAAGCAACGGATGGAAACTCATCAAGGAGAGAAGCAACCTGGAACTAAGGAGAAACTTCCTGACAGTTAGAACAATTAACCAGTGGAACAACCTGCCTCCAGAAGCGGTGAATGCTCCAACCCTGGAAGTTTTTAAGAGGAAACTGGACAGTCATTTGTTTGAAATGGTATAGGGTTTCCTGCCTGAGCAGGGGGTTGGACTAGATGACCTCCAAGGTCCCTTCCAACATTATTATTATTATTATTATTATTATTATTATTATTATTATTATTATTATTATTATTATTATTATTATTATTATTATTATTATTATTATTATTATTATTATTATTATTATTGGTTGTTGTTGTTGTTGTTGTTGTTGTTATTTCCTGTGGCATGAACTTTGACCTGAGTCTGAGTGTGTCCTTTTGGTATTGGTGGTGGGTTAATCCTATTACGTCCCAAGGGTCATATCCTGCTCCCCTGATGGCTATGTCCTGTGTTGGATTTTTTTGGTGTGATGGATTGTTGATGATTCTAGAGATCTTTGTCTTTCTAATCCAAGCTTCCTGGCTCCAATCTTTCTGACAAGATTATCACATCTGCATTTCTGCAGACCTGGTTTCTGTTTGGGGCAGAGAGACTTGTGGGGAGGTTGGTTTCTGCCTTTAAGATCCTTTGGGGAAATATAATATTCTGCCTTTTAATATTCCCAAACATATTTCTTTCTCTGGGGAGAGGGGGGGCCTGATTTCCCACATCACTCAATTTAAATTCTCAAATAAATGACATGGCAACTGTGAGACAGGTCTCTTTATAGCAGAGGTCCCCAACCTTTTGGGCACCAGGGACCGGTGCCATGGAAAAACGTTTTTTCTGCGGATCAAAGGGGGTGTGGTTTTGAAAACTGCCTGCACCCCAAGGATGGAGCTTTGCTTGTTTGTGCGGCCCGCTTGCTGGCATGCTGTGGACCGGTGCCGGTCCACGGACCAGGGGTTGGGGACCCCTGTTTTATAGAAAAGTGGAGGCAGGGAAGAAGGAAAAAAAGAATCCTTCTGTATTTGCAAAAAATAAAATCCTCGACTTACAATCATTTGTTTAGCAACTGTTTGAAGTTACAACAGCACTGAAAATAGTGGCAAGTTATGACTCATACTTGCACTTATGACTGTGGCAGCATCCTTACAGTCACGTGATCAAAATTCAGGTGCTTGGAAACCAGCCTGCATTTATAACAGTTGCGGTGTCCCAGGGTTGCGCGATCGCTATTTGTGACCTTCCCAGCCAATTTCTGACATGGGGACAAGCTGGGTTCACTTAATGACTATGTCACTCACTGTAAAAACTGCAGCAATTTGCTTGACAACTGGACCAAAGAGGTTGTGAAATCGGGTGTGACACATTTAGCTACCACAATGGAAAATCTGGTCCCAGTTGTGATCGTACGTCGAGGACTACCTGTGTTCCGTAAGCCCTTTGTATTTGTGTATTTGGGATGCCACCAAAACATGCTGACCTCGGAAAGTTCATTTCTAGACGCCGGGAAGGCCTATGGCTCCTTCGTTTTAATTGCAAAGTAAATGTGGTGCAATCTACTTTACTGTATTTCAAAACAGGCTTCAACCCTCCTGTGTTTGGGGATCCCCCTCCCCTTTGCAAATGGGCCTAATTCAGGGTTATCTATCAACCTGGCTTCCCAGCGTGTTGGGCCATATCTCCACTTATCACCAGGTAATATTGTAATATTATTATTATCCTTCCCAGCTTATTTACTAACCCCTTTTATTGGTATCATTATAATGATTATTATTACTCTGTTGCTTTGCATGTACACTAAGAGCTTTTGTACACTGACCCTTGTATGTCAAATCACACTTGGCCAAATAAAGCTATTCTATTCTATTCTATTCTATTCTATTCTATTCTATTCTATTCTATTCTATTCTATTCTATTCTATTCTATTCTATTCTATTCTATTCTATTCTATTCTATTCTATCCTATCGTATCCTATTCTATCCTATCGTATCCTATCCTATCCTATCCTATCCTATCCTATCCTATCCTATCCTATCCTATCCTATTCTATTCTATTCTATTCTATTCTATTCTATTCTATTCTATTCTATTTTATTCTATTTTATTCTATTCTATTCTATTCTCTATAAAGATTCTATTCTATTCTCTATAAAGATTCTATTCTATTCTATTCTATTCTATCCTATCCTATCCTATCCTATCCTATCCTATCCTATTCTATTCTATTCTATTCTATTCTATTCTATTCTATTCTATTCTATTCTATTCTATTCTATTCTATTCTCTATAAAGATTCTATTCTATTCTCTATAAAGATTCTATTCTATTCTCTATAAAGATTCTATTCTATTCTCTATAAAGATTCTATTCTATTCTATTCTATTCTATTCTATTCTATTCTATTCTATTCTATTCCGTTCTTCTCTTCTCTTCTTTTCTATTCTATTCCGTTCTTCTCTTCTCTTCTCTTCTCTTCTCTTCTCTTCTCTTCTCTTCTCTTCTCTTCTCTTCTCTTCTCTTCTCTTCTCTTCTATTCTATTCTATTCTATTCTATTCTATTCTATTCTATTCCGTTCTTCTCTTCTCTTCTCTTCTCTTCTCTTCTCTTCTCTTCAGTTCTCTTCAATTCTCTTCCATTCCATGATGGCACAGTGGTTAGATTGCAGTATTGCAGGCTAACTCTGCCCACTGCCAGGAGTTCAATCCTGACCAGCTCATCGTTGACTCAGCCTTCCATCCTTCTGAGCTTGGTAAAATGAGGACCCAGATTATTGGGGGCCCGATGCTAACTCTGTAAACCACTTAGAGAGGGCTGTAAAACGCTGTGGAGCAGTATATAAGTCTAAGTGCTATGGCTATTGCTATTCCACTCCATTCCATTAGCGCCACAGGAGCCAAGGAGGATTGGCTTGGAGTCCAGCTCATCTACCAGGGTACCCTTCTATCCAGGATATCAGGGAAGGGAAAGATGCACTAGATCTGGGGCTCAGAGAAGCATTCAGGCTAGTTCTAGAGAACATCCATCTGCTTAGTTTGTTTTTAAGTCTGGCGTGGGACCCCAGAAATAAAGGGCTAAGACAGTGGTGGCGAACCTATGGCACGGGTGCCAGAGGCGGCACTCGGAGCCCTCTCTGTGGGCACACGTGCCATTGCCCCAGCCTTGCCTCCCCCCGTGACCCCCTTCTCACCAGCAGCCCTCCTGGAGAAGAGTCACCCCCGAGCATGGCCCACGCGGAGCAGTGCAGCCAAGGACATGGCAGCCAGGCAACGTAGACAAGACTCTGCCCTCATGCCCCATCGTGCAGTTGATGCTGAGGGGCACGGGCAGAGGGCGTGGCTGCCATGGCGCTGCTGGGTGATCTGCGGCGGGCCCTGGAGGCGATGAGTGGCCCTGCGGGCAGGCGGGGTGGGGGCGGGGTGGGGGCGGAGCAGTGGGTGGAGCGGGGGCGGGGCCATTTTTTGGGCACTCGGTCTCTAAAAGGTTTGCCATCACTGGGCTAAGACCTCTTAAAGCTAGAAGCAGAATTCTGACATATGCAGCCATTTCCCCCCGCCCCCATGGTTCTCAACAAAACTATTAGGTTTTCTAATGTTGTCCCTCTCTTGCAAGATGTCACTCCCAGATTTCAAGCCATTTGAGCCTCAATCCATGGCAGGTGAGAAAGAAACAGAAATACAGAAAATAACAAAAACATTGGAGGAAAATGGAGCCAGGCACCTGAAGCGTTGATGCCTACTTAGAAAAGAGGGGGGGGGGAAACAAGAGAACAAAAATGATGAAGATTGAGCAATTCCCTCTCCTGGTCCCTGGTTCTTGCTTGTCCTCTGCTTGATGGCAGGCTGAATTGTAAGAATCGATCAGTGCCATCTGTGGAGAGATAAAGGACCTGTCTTCTTCTTTAAAAAAAAAAAAAAAAAGATTGTCAAGCTAGCTGGAATTCTTTTGCCTCCACAGTAGATCAGAACAAAACTCCCGCCCTGCACTTTCACGGAATGGAATAAATGGACAGTTGGTGGGTGCAAATACAATGCAAAAAAATAAGTAGATTAAAAATACAGGTAGTCCTCAATTTAAAACCCCAATTGCACCCCAAATCTCTGTCGCTAAGTGAGACACTGGCTCTGCATGAATTTGAGGGTTAGGGGACTGAAGGCTGAAACGTACAAAGAACGGTTGCAAGAATTAGGTATGTCTAATTCAGGGGTAGGCAACCTTGGCTCTTTTATGACTCGTGGACTTCAACTCCCAGAATTCCTGAGCCAGCATGGCTCAGCTTGGAAACCTCTCTCTTTCCCCCTCAGCATGTCTGGCTCAGGAATTCTGGGAGTTGAAGTCCACGAGTCATAAAAGAGCCAAGGTTGCCTACCCCTGGTCTAGTTTAATGAAGAGAAGGACTAGAGGTGATAATGATAGCAGTGTTCCAATATCTCAGGGGCTGCCCCAAAGAAGAGGGAGTCAAGCTATTCTCCAAAGCACCCTGAAGGCAGGACAAGAAGCAACGGATGGAACTAATCAAGGAGAGAAGCAACCTAGAACTAAGGAGAAACTTCCTGACAGTTAGAACAATTAACCAGTGGAACAACCTGCCACCAGAAGCTGTGAATGCTCCAACACTGGAAGTTTTTAAGGAGAGACTGGACAGCCATTTGTCTGAAATGGGTCTCCTGCTTGAGCAGGGGGTTGGACAAGAAGACCTCTAAGGTCCCTTCTGACTCTGTTTTTCTGTTTTTCTGAAAGTATAATGAAACTCTCAGATTTTGTTTCTTTGCCGAGTGTCAAATGGAGAATTTCAGATGATGGATGCGCTTATTTATCTACTCTGTGCCTCTGACAAATTTCCTCACGTTTCTAGTTAAGCCCTGCTGTCGGTTATTGAGGGCCTGGTTTTCCTTGCTCCTGAAGCCCACGGACTCTACATACCATCCGAAATGAAGTTGTGTGTGTTTGTGTGAGGCAGGGAGAGAGAGAGAGAGAGAGAGAGAAAATCAAGCTGTAATTTTATCCACTTCATATATCAAGTGTGACAAGCACAGGCTTCAGAGCCAAAGTTCAAGTCTTGATGTTCAAGATTGCCGAAGATGATGTATGAAGAGCCGAAGCAACTGTTTTGGTTTCTGTTTTTTTTATGCTCCGCAATAATAATAATAATAATAAAAAATAGAGAAAAGGGGGCCTTCGTTAAAGGGAAGAGTTTAGCTGTTGGGAGGTGGCACCAATTGGGACTTGTGTGCAATGAGTATACAAGTGTCTCTGTGTCTATGTGGGGGATGAATATACAGGTTTATATAGGTGTGTGTGTGTGTGTTTACTGAATATACAGGTTTGTATATGTCTGTGTGTGTGTTTACTGAATATACAGATATGTATAGATATGTGTGTTTGTGTGTAATAAATATACAGGTTTGTATATGTTGTGTGTGTGTAATGAATATACAGGTTTGTATATGTTGTGTGTGTAATTAATATACAGGTTTGTATATATTGTGTGTTTGTGTATGAATGAATATACAGGTTTGTATATATATGTGTGTTTGTGTGTGTAATGAATATACAGGTTTGTATATGTTGTGTGTTTGTGTGTGAATGTATATACAGGTTTGTATATGTGTGTGTGTTTGTGTGTGGAATGAATATATAGGTTTGGGTATGTTTGGGTGTTTGTGAGAGTGGAGTATAGGTAGTATATAGTTGTGTGGAATGAATATACAGCTTTGTATGTATGTGTGTGTGTGTATAATGAATAAATATCTACATGTTTGTGTGTGTGTGTGTGTGTAAAGAATATACAGCTTTGTGTGTGTTTGTGTGAAGGTGGAATATAGTGGATATGTGTGTGTATAATGAATATATAGGTTTGTATATATATATATTTGTGTGTGTATGTGAGGGTGGAATTCAGTATACAGGTTTGTGTGGCGGGTGGGTGTGAGTGGAGTATATAGGTGTGTGTGTGTATGAAAATACAAGGGTGTGCGCGCTTGTGTGTGTGGGGGGGAATGAATATACAGGACTCATTTTTATAACCGTTTTTGTGGTGGTCGTAAAGCAGACGCCGCAGTTGTAAAGTCATTGCTGCAGTTGGAAAGCAACCACTGCAGTTGTTAAGTGGACACTGTGGTTATTAAGTGAGCACCGTGGTCGTTAATCTCCCCTTGATTAGTTTCCATCCATTGCTTCTTGTCCTGCCTTCAGGTGCTTTGGAGAATAGCTTGACTCCCTCTTCTTTGTGGCAGCCCCTGAGATACTGGAACACTGCTATCATGTCACCCCTGGTCCTTCTCTTCATTAGATTAGACCAGGGGTCTTCAAACTCGGCCCTTTTATGACTCATGGACTTCAATTCCCAGAATTCCTCAGCCAGGCACACTGGCTGAGGAATTCTGGGAGTTGAAGTCCATGTGTCATAAAAGGGCCGAGTTTGAAGACCCCTGGACTAGACATACCCAATTCCAGCAACCGTTCCTCATCTGTTTTAGCCTCCAGTCCCCTGATCATCTTTGTTGTTCTTCTCTGCACTCTTTCTAGAGTCTCAACATTTTTTTTTGTATCGGGGTGATCAAAACCGGATGCAAGTATTCCAAGTGTGGTAATCAAAAGCATCACGATATGACATCATTGGACCAATGCTGTGAATTATGAACTTTGCAACCATTGCAGATGTGATTGATACATAATTAATGACTGGCATCCTGGGCTTATGACGTCAAGAAGCTCATGACTTCACTGTGGCTTCCTCTGGATGCTTATGACATGGACCTCCCTGGAAGGAGCGATCACGCAATCACAAAACCAGCCCAAATCATATTATCTGCATCATGGGCTTGATGATAATCACGACGTGAGTGACATCACCGTGGCTTCTACCAGGTTATTTATTTATTTATTTGTTCATTAAACAACTTTATATATCCATCCAACTCATGTATAGCTGACTCTCCAAGCGGCTTACAAAATTTTAAAATAGCCATAGCAACAGCACTTAGACTTATATACCGCTTTATAGTGCTTTACAGCCCTCTCTAAGCGGTTTACAGAGTCAGCATATCACCCCCAACAATCTGGGTCCTCATTTTACCGACCTCGGAAGGATGGAAGGCTGAGTCAACCTTGAGCCGGTGAGCATCGAACTCCTGGCAGTCGGCAGAGTTAGCCTGCAATACTGCATTCTAACCACTGCACCACCAATGGAATGGAATAGCAATATCAACATCAATATCACTTAGACTTATATACCGCTTCACAGTGCTTTACAGCCCTCTCTAAGCGGTTTACAGAGAGAAGCATAATCCACCGTATAATAAAAACCCATAAAAAGACCACCCCCATGGCAGCCACCACACAATCAGATCAGCCATTGGATCGGCTCCCCCTCCATTTGTGGTTCCCCCAACCACATTTTTAGCGCCTTTCAGAGGTCAACAGGGGGGCTGACCATACCTCAAGGGAATGATGGTCCATAAAGACGGAGCCACCACTGAGAAGGCCCTTTTTTGTGGTTCTTCCAGGTGACAAACCCTAATGGATGGGACCCGTAACGTGTCCTGCCTTCCCGTTCTGGTGGGCCTGGTGGATGTGATGCCAACACATGTACACACTTATGTGGCAGCCCAGTTTTGTTTTCAGCCTGATGTGGGAATACAGGTAGAATAAACTTTGAACTGCTCTGCTCAGCCGAATTAGTGATCCGTGGAGCCCCAGCACCCTCACTTGTGGAAATGGGTGATTTTTCACTCCCGGGGGGAATTCACGGCACATGTTTTTCTTCCGCAGTGGTTGGTATTCATTAGTTGTCAAGGAGCCCGTGACTTGAATGGTGGGCCTTAGGCTGATGCTGAATAGGAATGTCACAAGTACTTAATCATAAAATGAGCCAAGGCCAATTTTCCTGCCCGAATACTCGCCAGAGGACAGACATGAGCACAATCCCAACTGCAGCTTCTGCATATCCCTGTCAAACAGGGTTAGGCTTGTTCTGAACGCTGAAAGGGTTTTCTGCTTTCCCGTCTCCTTGAAGGCTAGCTGACAAATACCCTGAAATGGTCATGAAGGGGGCAGAGAAGATGACGGAAGAAACTTTTTAACCCCAAAACCCGCAAAACACAACACCTTTGCCCATCAGAGTCCAGATCACTTGGGCAACTTTAATATCTGTAGACTTCAACTCCCAGAATTCCCCAGCTGTACATCAACACATTTCCACTGGTCTAGATCAAATCGGAACACCTAAAGGAGTTTTTTTTGTTCATCTCTGCTGCCTTCTAATGGTCATCAGGGCTTTTACAGCCAGGATATAATAGTTTTTCTTGACTCAACCATATTAAGGTGCTATCCGGCAGTCCTTGAGCTAGCTGAAAATAACTAGCATACAATAGAGCTAGGTTGGTGTTGTGATTAATGTGCTGGCCTAGAAACTGGGAGACTGTGAGTTCTAATCCTGCCTTAGGCATAAAAGACTGCTGGGTGACTTTGGGCCAATCACCAGGAGATGGTGAGTTCTAGTCCCACCTTAGACCTGAAAGCTGGCTGGATGACTTTTGGCCACTCATCAACAGAGGATGAGTTCTAGTCCCGCCTTAGATATCAAAACCAGCTGGGTGATTGTGGGCCAATCACCAGGAGACAGTGAGTTCTAGTCTCACCTTAGGTATGAAAGCCGGCTGGAGGACTTTGGGCTAGTCGCTGTCTCCCAGCCCAATAGGATAAAAATCAAATCAAATCAATGGAACATTATATCCCACGTAGGTGGGAATTGAAATGGAAATGGGCTGGACACATAGCAGGATGAACTGATGGCTGGTGGACCAAGGCGGTCATAGAATGGATCCCATTTGATAAAAAAACGTCCACAAAAGAGACCCCAAACAAGAGGGACTGATGGTGGTGCAGGAAATATTGCTGGCCCAACTGGCAAAAGAAAGCTCAAGAGACCTTCATCTTGCAGTGGATAGACAATGGCTAGAATGAGGGATGATGAAATGGCAAATTTACTGATCATGAGAAGAACATGACTATTCCTAGCACTTATGACTTCTAGGGAATGTAGGAACACCAATGTGGTCTAGTACAGGGCTTTTCAACCTTTTCACCGATTGTACCACTTTCAGGATATGGCAATATTCGAGTACCACCTAGCAAGGTGTCAAAAACTTGGTGACAAAAAAAAAACCTGTTCAAAGTTGCAATTGCACTGAAATGACTTATGACCACTTTTCACACTTATGACCATTGCAGCAACAGGGTCATGTGATTTATATTTGGATGGTTGGCAACTGTATTCATATTTATGATGGTCACAGTGTCCCAGGGTCATGTGATCCCCTTCTGCAACCTTTTGACAAGCAAAGTCAATGGCAGAGCTGCTGGTGGCCAACTGCTAAGGCGGGACTTCCTTCCCTCCCTCCCTTTCCTGCCTCCCTTTTTCTCATTCCCATCTCCTTCTGAAGGAAGAATTTGAACCCCCCCCCCTCTATTTTCCCTCTTCCATATATTGATCAAACAAGGAAAGGCCTCCAGAGACAGAAAAGACAAGCTGCTGAGTGAACTAGCTTAAAAAGGCACTTCCCCTTTAAGAATTAGCTACTGGCTAGAAAGGAAAGTAAGGAGCCCAGCCAGCACTTAAGGAAGGAAAAAAAAGTAAGTACTGGCTGCCGGCTAAGGCAGCCTCCCCAAATGGCTCCATTCATAAGTAAAATCTGCAGCTCCAGAGGACTCTCTCACTGTAAGTCTTTGCCTGTGCTGGCTCTTTCCCTTCCCCACTACACTTGGCTAGGCAGGGCTGTGTACCACCTGCCACTCATTAATGTACCACAAGTGGTACGCGTACCACAGGTTGAAAAGCCCTGGTCTAATACAATAGAAAGGTGGAGACTCAGTCCTAGTCTCCATTCAGCCATAGACATTCCTTAGGTAACACTGGGTCAGTCCTTCTCTTTCAGCCCAAAAACCATGGAAGTGGAATGATGAAGATGCTGACTAGACGTGGGGAGACCTAGTATCGGCCTCCCTCCGCCCAAAACCTAGCGAGTTATTTCTACGCAATTTCCTACTTTGTTCCTCGCCTGTAGACAGAATCTTGCCAAACTAAAGCAACTATTTGCATTGTTAAAGATATACTCTGAGAATTGCTAGGGAGGAGCCTTCTTAACTCTCCTTCTCCCAACCAAACTATGTAAACTTCACCATTTCTTGGTCCTCTGGAAAAACTGAAAGAAAAGAAATAAAATCGCAGGGATGAATTTAGGCAGTCACCAGAAGTCCAAAACCAATTTGAAGGCAGCAAAACAAAACCATGTGTGTATATCCTGCCTCAAAATGGTTAGTGAAAGATAGTTGGGAGGCAGGAACTATTAAGAAAAAACCAAGTATGGGGTTTGTAGTATCTAGAACATAGAATAACAGAGTTGGAAAGGAACCTTGGAGGTCTTCTAGTCCAACCCCCTGCTCAAGCAGGAGGCCCTATACCATCTCAGACAAATGGCTGTCCAATCTCTTCTTGGAAACCTCCAGTATTGAAGCACCCACAACTTCACAAAGCAAGGCATTCCATTGGTTGATTGCTCTCACCGTTAGGAAATTTCTCCTTGGTTCTAAGTTGCTCTTCTCTTTGTTCAGTTTCCATCCATTGCTTCTTTTCTTGCCGCCTAGTGCTTTGGAAAATAGCTTGACTCCCTCTTCTTTGTGGCAACCCCTGAGATATTGGAAGACTGCTATCATGTCCCCCCTCGTCCTTTTTTTCATTAGACTAGACGTATCCAATTCCAGCAACTGTTCTTCATATGTTTTAGCCTCCAGCCCCCTAATCATCTTGTTGCTCTTCTCTGCACTCTTTCCAGATATTTATGCCCAAATCTTTATTCTCCCTTCACTCAGGCAAAACAATTTTTAAAAAAAATTAATGACACACACACACAAACCAAGATGGAAAATGAAGGAGCAGCTAAGCCCCCAAAGAACTGTCTGGATACACCAAGAAGCAAATCTTTGACACTAAAAGAAAAAGGCTCACAATTTCACTGTGGGATGCATTATTAAAGTAAAAGCTTGTTTTCCCGAGTCTTGTCCTTTCAAGACAGTTCTTGCTGCTGGCTAAAAGGGGAGAGACTTTTAGTACCTGGAGGTGGGTTGCTAAACTTTTGAGCTACCACAGGAAACGTATCTTTTGGCAGGTTTTTTGTCCTCCAGCTCAGCAAATGCCACAAGCAAAAACAATCAAGGTTGCCAGGTTTTAGAGACCCAACGAGTCCTGCGAGAGTTGAATTGTGTTATCTGTTTCTCAGTGCATGATGTTTTTGACCAATTTAACATGCTCTTTTTCCCTGGTCAGAATAATAGAGATGGAAGGGACCTTGGAGGTCTTCTAGTTCAACCCTTTGCTCAAGCAGGAGACCTTATACAGCAGTTGGGATTTTCTAGAAAGAATGCCAAGAGCAGCAACAAGGATGATTAGGGGGCTGGAAGATAAAATGGTTAAGAACGGAAAAATGGTATAAAGAACAATTACAAAAATTGGGTATGTCTAGTTTAATGAAGAGAAGGACGAGGGGGGATATGATAGCAGTCTTCCAATATCTCAGGGGCTGCCACAAAGAAGAGGGGGGTCAACCTATTCTCCAAAGCACCTGAAGGCAGGACAAGAAGCAACGGATGGAAACTAATCAAGGAGAGAAGCAATCTAGAACTAAGGAGAAACTTCCTGACAGTTAGAACAATTAACCAGTGGAACAACCTGCCTCCAGAAATGGTGAATGCTCCAACACTGGAAGTTTCTAAGAAGAGACTGGACAGCCATTTGTCTGAAATGGTATAGGGTTTCCTGCCTGAGCATGGGGTTGGAGTAAATGACCTCCAAGGTCCTTTCCAACTTTATTACTATTATTATTATTATTATAATTATTATTATTATTATTATTATTATTATTATTATTATTATTATTATTATTATTATTATTATTATTATTATTATTATTATTATTATTATTATTATTATTATTATTATTATTATTGTTGTTGTTGTTGTTGTTGTTGTTGTTACTGTTATTATTATATTGTTGTTGTTGTTATTATTATTATTACTACTATTATTATTATTATTATTATTATTATTATTATTATTATTATTATTATTATTATTATTATTATTATATTGCTGTTGTTGTTGTTATTATTATTATTATTATTAATCAGTGGAATGGCTTGCCTTCAGCAATTGTGGTACTCTGTCACTGAAGATCTTTAAGAAGAGATTGGACAACCTTTTGTCTAGAATGGCATAGGGCAGTGATGGCGAACCTTTTAGAGACCGAGTGCCCAAACTGCAACCCAAAACCCACTTATGTATCGTTGGGTGCCGGGTGGGTGTGGCCCATTGGGTGGGTGTGGCCAATTGGGTGGGCATGGACCATTGGGTGGGCGTGGACCATTGGGTGGGCCTGGCTGCGGTGGTAACGGCAGACTGGGTGGGTCTAAAAAGTTCAATCAATCAATTCCAACTCTGCGAGATCTTTTTTTTCCCCACGAGAAGTTGAAATTGATTGATTGATTGAACCTTTTTTTTTTGCACACAGCGGCGGAGGCCTAAAGCGAAAAGATTCTTTTAAATCTGCTCCCTCTTAAGCATGACATCCCTTCAGACATTGCCATGTTTTTCAACCTTAGCAACTTCAAGATAGGTGGACTTCAACTCCCAGAATTCCCCATGCTGGGAAGGGAATTCTGGGTGTTGAAGGAGATTCTAAAGCTGCTGAAGTTGAGAAACACAGAGCTATTTAAGTGCCTCATTTTCTGAACTGAATAAATAATCCAAGTTGGAGCAGATTACATAACAGTAATAATAACAATAACCATAACAGAATTGGAAGGGACCTTGGAGGTCTTCTAGTCCAACCCCCTGCTCAGGCAGGAAACCCTCTACCATTTCAGACAAAAGGCTGTCCAATCTCTTCTTAAAAACTTCCAGTGTTAGAGCATTCACCGCTTCTGGAGGCAGGTTGTTCCACTGATTAATTGCTTATTAGATCCTATTATTTTCTGAATGTAAAAATTCAACCCTGGAATATTTCAGCCTTAAAAAACATGCTTACTTTCCCCAGGAACATTCTCACCAATTAAAATTTCCTAATCTATCCCGGGTCCTGAATTCTCAACTGTGGTTGAGGAGAGACTTCAGACCAGCGTCCATATTCTCCACCAGATCTCTACAAAACTTGGAATTGCTGTCGCTAACTGATGAAAATGTTGTTTTTGTCTCCAAGGACCCCCTCCTAACCTCTCAACGCTGCCCTGCTGCCAGCTGAGGTCACTTTGGGCACATCACTAATTCTCTGCAAGTATGTTCACTTTTTATTTTGGCCCCTCTCTCTCTCTTTCTCTTTCTATCTCTTTCTCTCTCTCTCTTTCCCTCTCCCTCCCTCCCTCTATTTCTCTCTTTCTCTTTCCCTCTCCCTCCCTCCCTCTCTCTCTTTCCCTCTCCCTCCCCCTCTCCCTCCCCCTCTTTCTCTCTCTCTCCTTCCCTCTTTCTCTCCCTCCCTCTCTCTTTCTCTCTTTCCCTCTCCCTCCCCCTCTTTTTTCTCTTTCTCTCTTTCTCTTTCCCTCTCCCTCCCTCCCTCTCTCTCTTTCCCTCTCCCTTCCCCTCTCCCACTCCCTCCCTCTCTTTCTCCCTCTCCTTCCCTCTTCCTCTCCCTCCCTCCCTCCCTCTTTCTCTCTCTTTCCCTCCCCCCCCCCCTTTCCCCCTCCCTCCCTCCCTCTCTCTTTCCCTCCCCCTCTCACCTCCTCTGTCTCTTTATGTGTGTGTGTGTGTGTGTGTTTAGAGGCCAACACTTTTCAGGAACAGTCATTTCCACAATCTACTCAAGCTGCCCCTTGGAGCAAGTAATTTTCCCTGTTGTATTCCTGCAAAGGCAGCGTCACCAGTGACTTGACGGCGCTGCATTGCAACATTGCTGAGTGACCCACCACTGCAGTTGTCTAATTTGTGTGTTTTCACTGGAGACCTGCTGATTCAATCACTTTAAAAATGCCCATTTCTTCCACACTAGAGATTTTTATGACTCTGTGGATCAGAAGCTTGTTTCCTCACAAGCCCTGGAGCTCTATATATTCTGATTTTTATGGTAAGCTTCACTAATAAACTGTTTAAAGGATATGTTAATTGTGTATATTGTATTCATAATTTTCATATGTATCGTTCAAGAGGTATCATCTCATTTTGAATCTTAATCCACATTACCCTTTGTTCTTTTATATTTTTATTTTATTTGGATTTGGCTGTAGAAAGTGTAAAGAATTAATAAGGAATACATATACATATACGTTATGCATATGTGTAATACATATACATATACATATACATACAGCAGAATATATCTGTTTTCTTAACAAAGCCAACAGACCAGTTCTTGAAGGAATTTGCAAATTCATCAAAGTATTTTGCAGTTCTAATTTTTCATTTAGGTTTTGTGGATTTTTCTTCACCCCTTATGCTAATGAATGGTTGATTTCTAGCATTATTGTTTTTTTTAAAAAAAAATCGATGAGAACACGTGAATTATTGCCATAATTAATTGTGCTGAATTAATTAATTCTGTTGCCAAGGTTAAGCACTGATTGATTTCAAGAGGAGTGATTTAAGCACGTGTTTAACTTTCCCCGTGAAATCAGCAAGACTTAAAAAATACTTAATTGGGCTGAACTCTATTCTGTTTTTATTACCTGGCACATGATGGCACGTTTACAGGACTTGGTTAGAATTTTAGGGCAGAAATGAGAATGAAGAAGCAATTTTGCATCATTGTTTCCTAGAGATAGATAGATAGATAGATAGATAGATAGATAGATAGATAGATAGATAGATAGATAGATAGATAGATAGATAGATAGATAGATAGATAGATAGATAGATAGATAGATAGATAGATAGATAGATAGATAGATAGATAGATAGATAGATAATAGATAGAAGATAGATAGAAGAAGTAGAGAGAGAGAGAGAGAGAGAGAGAGAGAGAGAGAGAGAGAGAGAGAGAGAGAGACCAGAGATGATAGATTGTAGATAGATATATAGATGATAAATAGATAATAGATAGATAGATAATAGATAGATAGATAGATAGATAGATAGATAGATAGATAGATAGATAGATAGACAGACAGAGAGACAGATAGACAGATAGACAGATAGACAGATAGACAGATAGATAGATAGATAGATAGATAGATAGATAGATAGATAGATAGATAGATAGATAGATAGATAGATAGATAGATAGATAGATAGATAGATAGATAGATAGATAGGTAGCTAGGTAGCTAGGTAGCTAGGTAGCTAGGTAGCTAGGTAGCTAGGTAGGTAGACAGGCAGACAGGCAGACAGGCAGACAGGCAGATAGAATAACAGACAGATAATTTGGAAATGCTATACAGCAGGGGTCCTCAACCTTGGCAACTTTAAGACTTTAAGCTTTGCTGGCTGAGGAATTCTGGGAGTTGAAGTCCACAAGTCTTAAAGTTGCCAAGGTTGAGGACCCCTGCTATACAGCATAAGTTCTGTATTACTCTCAAGCTGACTTTCAGGCCTCTAAAAATGAGGTGCTGACATTAAAGTTATGGCTGTACAGCTTTAGACATGGTTTATTGTTCTCTTTTTCTACCTGTTTGAAGTGCTTATTAATAGGACATAATTTGAATGGGCCTTCAATTGTGGAAATCATCTTACCTGTTTCATGAAAGGTATTTATTCACTGCTCAAAGACACCCTTTTGGCTTTCATGCCTAAGGCGGGACTAGAATTCACTGCCTCTTGGTGATTGGCCCAAAGTCACCCAGCTGGTTTTCATGGCTAAGGCGGGATTAGAACTCACAGTCTCCTGGTTTCTACCCTGGTGACTTAACCACTAGACCAGGGGTAGGCAACCTTGGCTCTTTTACGACTCGTGGACTTCAACTCCCAGAATTCCTGAGCCAGCCATGCTGAGGGGAAAGGGAGAGGTTTCCAAGCTGAGCCA
>JALGBA010002174.1:0-10000 GCA_023970755.1 Azemiops feae | reverse complement strand
TTTTGGGGTGTCTTTTGTCAAGGTTGACACAGCCAGCTCTTTTATAGGATTTTGCTTCAGACATTTTGCCATTATCCGAATCCTTAAAGCTGTGCACACGAGTGGCAGGCTGGGGCACACATGTGCGCTCCCAGCTTGCATACTGCAGATCGTTAACCAGTTAACAATACAGTCCAAAACAGGACTCAGGGGAGGGAATTCTAGCACGAAATTCCATAATCCAGGTAGTCCTCAACATACGACTGTAAACAGAGTTTGCCCACTACAGTCACATCGTATGTAGATTTACTAGGTTGTAAATCTGGTTGGTCACACGATCTACCCAATTTTATGAAGATAGAAAAAATGTGGGTTAGACAGCATCACCACCAGATGGATCCGTAGCTGGCTGACCGGCAGTACTCAGCATGTGGTCCTCAATGGAACCGCATCTACATGGAGGGAAGTGTGTAGTGGGGTGCCCCAGGGCTCTGTTCTGGGCCCAGTGCTCTTCAACATCTTCATCAACGATTTGGACAAGGGGATAGACGGGGAACTCATCAAATTTGCAGACGACACCAAGCTGGCAGGAATAGCCAACACTCCAGAAGACAGGCTTAAGATACAGGAGGATCTGGACAGACTTGAACACTGGGCACTATTTAACAAAATGAAATTCAACGGTGAAAAAAGTAAAGTTCTACATTTAGGCAAGAAAAACCAAATGTACAGGTATAGTATAGGTGGTACCTCGCTCAATAGTAGCAACTGTGAGAGGGATCTCGGAGTCCCAGTGGACAATCACTTAGATATGAGCCAGCAGTGTGCTGCAGCTGCCAAAAAAGCCAACACAGTGCTAGGCTGCATTAACAGAGGGATAGAATTAAGATCACGTGAAGTATTAATACCACTTTACAATGCCTTGGTAAGGCCACACTTGGAATACTGCATCCAGTTTTGGTCACCACGATGTAAAAAAGACGTTGAGACCCTAGAAAGAGTGCAGAGAAGAGCAACAAAGATGATTAGGGGACTGGAGGTTAAAACATACAGTATAAGGAAAGGTTGCTGGAATTGGGTATGTCTAGTTTAATGAAGAGAAGGACGAGGGGGGACATGATAGCAGTGTTCCAATATCTCAGGGGCTGCCACAAAGAAGAGGGAGTCAAGCTATTCTCCAAGGCGCCTGAAGGCAGGACAAGAAGCAACGGATGGAAACTAATCAAGGAGAGAAGCAACCTAGAACTAAGGAGAAACTTCCTGACAGTTAGAATAAATAACCAAGGAACAACCTGCCTCCAGAAGCGGTGAATGCTCCAACACTGGAAGTTTTTAAGAAGAGACTGGAGAGCCATTTGTCTGAAATGGTATAGGGTTTCCTGCCTGAGCAGGGGGTTGGACTAGATGACCTCCAAGGTCCCTTCCAACTTTATTATTATTATTATTATAACTTTTTCATAGCAGTCCTTAAGCAAAGGCTGAACTCGTTAAACGAACCCATTGCTAAGCCGATCGGTTGAAAACTGAGGACTAACTGTAAGCCAGATCAAGGCAGTTGAATAAAGAGAGACCAAGGCACTGAAACCCCAAAGACATCAGCCACATTCTTCAGCGCTGAAATTATGCCAAAAAATTTCCTGTTCATTTAGCTCTGCTGATGCTGCTGCAAGAGCGAATTCCACCAACTTGACAATCTAATTAAACATGAAAAGGACACTGGATTTAACTCGGCCCTCATAATTCAACCATCTCCGATGGCCTCATCATCTTGGCTTTGTGCTGCTTGTATCTCATCAGATTAGATTATAATCCCATCTTTCTACGTTCTTGAATTGCTGCACAGAAGCATCACGCTGTTAGGTCACATGAGGCAAAACAAAAAACAACAACAACCCCAAATCCTGAATAATTTAATTTACAAAAGCTTTGTTGGGTGGGAGAAAAAGCACTGGCTTCCCTCGATCAAAGGGTTTCTCCAGCAGAACTGACGGGTGTGATGGTTTCTTTAAGGTTGTCAAAATTCAGCAACACGTGCCACACACTCATGCACGCTCAGAAACAAAAGCACCCCTTTGAAACAAAATTATGAATGGGTGAGAATGTTGGGGGGGTCTTCCCAGAGCTGTACAAAACTTTGGTGGAAAGCTGCCAAGAGAAAGACACTTTTCTTCTAACTCAGGGGTAGGCAACCTTGGCTCTTTTATGACTCGTGGACTTCAACTCCCAGAATTCCTGAGCCAGCCATGCTGAGGGGAAAGGGAGAGGTTTCCAAGCTGAGCCATGCTGGCTCAGGAATTCTGGGAGTTGAAGTCCACGAGTCATAAAAGAGCCCAGGTTGCCTACCCCTGTGACCTAACTGGACAAAGAGAAGGGTGCCATTATTTTTTTTATTTATTTATTTATTTATTTATTTATTTATTTATTTATTTATTTATTTATTTTCTAAAAGATAACGGTAAAGGTTTCCCTGTCAATCGTGTCCAACTTTAGGGCACAGCATTCATCTCCGTTTCTTGGCTGAGGGAGCCAGCGTTGTCTGAAGACATTTCCATGGTCATGTGGCCGGCATGACTATATGCCAAAGGCGCATGGAACGCTGTTACTGTCCCAACAAAGTGGTACCTATTTATCTACTCGTATTTGCGTGCTTTCAAACTGCTAGGTGGGCAGGAGCTGAGGCGAGGAACGGGAACTCACCCCGTTGCACAGAGCTTGGGTCTCGGGCTGTCAGTTTTCCAGCTGACAGGTTCAGCATCTTTAACTGCTATCCCAACTTGATTACTTCATAAGTAACTCAAGATGGCCAACATACATAATGCTCCTTCTTCCCCCCTATTTCCCCTACAACCACAGTATGAGAGTGTGGGGAGAAAAGTCTTCATCCTGGTTCATCCAAGCCGGGGATAAATAAAACAACATGGCGACTGCTTTGGGAAGAAGGTTACAGTTAAAGATGGTTCTTGCAGGAAGGAGAGAAATCAAGGGAGAAGGGCTGAGCACATGTGGAGTAGGTTTTTATACCCTCTGAAAGCCTTTTGTTTGGAAGTTTCCTGTTCCTGTGGCATGAACGTGGAGGCTATTTCCTGTGTCACGTATTCTGACCTCCTGAGTTTAGGTGTGCCTCTCTGGTATTCTTGATGATCCTATTATGTCCTGTCACAGGTGGGGTATGCAGATTTTAGGTCGGTTTCTGCTTTTAAAAATCCTTTTGAGGAAATATATTTTTCTGCCCTTTTAATATTTCCTTCTCTGAGGGGCTGACTTCCCACAAGAGATAGCGTGCACGAATCCAGAAATGGGATGGAGAATTAAAGCTACACAACCTTAAAGAGGCTTTAGAATAGCATGGGACAGGTGTCCAGGAGATTATCTGAGCTCTGCATGTGATAATCATCTTATGAACTCATGTCTATCCTGTTGTGTTTTTTGTTGTTGTTGTTGGTTTGCTTGCTTTATTTCAATATCATCAGAAGGAGAAGCTGTCTCCCATATTTCAACTCTGTTGAATAGATCTGGTCTGTTTCTTACATGACACATTTTGACCTCATCAGAGGGGTTACTGAAAAAGCCAGAGGGACTCAGTTAAACCACAAGGAGTGGTTGTCAACTTTTAAAGCAAAGGATTTTGCTCACTAAAATCCCCATAGCCTCAACTGAATTGCTTAACTGGGTATTTTCCCTCACTCATTTAGATATGTATGGATCTTGAAGTACTAGGACTTGTATCATAATGTTTGAAATAAGTGTCCCTAGTTTAATGAAGAGAAGGACGAGGGGGGACATGATGGCAGTGTTCCAATATCTCAGGGGCTGCCCCAAAGAAGAGGGAGTCAAGCTATTCTCCAAGGCGCCTGAAGGCAGGACAAGAAGCAATGAATGGAAACTAATCAAGGAGAGAAGCAACCTGGAACTAAGGAGAAACCTCCTGACAGTTAGAACAATTAACCAGTGGAACAACCTGCCTCCAGAAGCGGTGAATGCTCCAACACTGGAAGTTTTTAAGAAGAGACTGGCAGCCATTTGTCTGAAATGGTATAGGGTTTCCTGCCTGAGCAGGGGGTTGGACTAGATGACCTCCAAGGTCCCTTCCAACTTTATTATTATTATTATTATTATTATTATTATTATTATTATTATTATTATTATTATTATTATTATTATTATTATTATTATTATTATTATTATTATTATTATTATTATTATTGTTATTGTTATTGTTATTATTATTATTATTATTATTATTATTATTATTATTATTATTATTATTATTATTATTATTATTATTATTATAAATATGTCTCCGGAGATTCTCAGTCATTCAGATCATGGTTGTCTCAAAGGTGCTTTTTCAGGAGGTAACTGGACTTTCTTGTTTTTCTTTGAAGACATTTGACTTATCAACCAAGAAGCTTCTTCAGCTCTGTCTGGATGGTGGGAAATGGAAGGATTTATATTCCTTGCAGACAGCTGATCATTTGCATTCTCTTAGAGAGTTGCTGATGCCACCTGGAGGTTTATCTGTGTCCTCAGGGTCACCTGAGTAGTGCAAATGGATATGGAGTCCTGATGAAAGGACTGTGTTGTAGACTGGAGATAGACAATGTCGTATCCCTCCCCCTCTGTTGAGAGAAGGCTCCACATCCATTTGCACTACTCAGATGACCCTGATGACACAGATAAACCTCCAAATGGCCTCAACAACCCTCTAAAACAGGGGTGTCAAACTCGCAACGTCACGTGACGTGTCGCGACATATCGCGACTTTTTTGCCATTGCCGGCAATGGGGTGGGCGCGGTCTCGCTATGATGCATCCGGCCCACCGGGCCGGCAGTTTGACACCCCTGCTCTAAAAGAATGCAAATGACCAGCTGTCTGCAAAGAATATAAATCCTTCCATTCCCCACCATCCAGTCAGAGTGGAAGAAGCTTCTTGGATGAGAAGCGAAACGTCTTCAGAGAGAAAAAAGAAAGTCCAGTTGCCTTGTGAAAAAGCACCTTTGGGACTACCAGACCTGGATGACTGAGAATCTCCATAGACCTTTGAAATGAGTGCTTTATTTTAATCCTTGCATTAGCAAAAGATGGTTGTGATCCCAATTTGCACATTCTTCAAATTTCCACTTTTACTCATTCTTGAAAGAAGAGGGCAGAAGGACTAGAGTATTTAAGAAACATGGGTAGTAGAACAAAACAAAACAAAAAGTTTGGATCAAAAACGAATGGATGCTGAACATACCCTGGATGTGCTTATGAGTACTTGTGCACCTGAATGAGATAAACTAGGATTAGCATATCAAGTCTGCAAAATCAAGATAACTGCAAAGAATTCGATTTTCTGGATTTCTTTCTTCCTAGCCTAACTTCCTGTAGCCGCAGATAAACAAAAACTATTTCTAAAAGCATTGACTCTCATCTCGCATCTAGAAAAACAATAGGTTTATTTCTGCCTGTACTTTGGAAAGTTGCAGGAAAAGGAACCTGTTATTGTTAAATGAAACACATATAAGGACATTTGCGATGTCTGTCAGAGAAATAAAACTGTGTATCCCACATCGAAAATATGGTTGCTGTGAAAAACACATTCCAGAGCTGCAGAGTAACAATTGCAGATCATCAAGAATCCTGTTTTATAAAAGACATTTCCTGAAAAATCAGAAAGAAGAGCAGAAGTCCGTTCAGCACATAACTTCTGCTGATCCGTGCATTTCTAATGTCAGACACGGCTCACATTTGATTGGGTTTGGCATGGTGTCTGGAAGTCCTGCAGGCCATCGTTGCGGTGGTGGTGCACAAAAAATAATAATAATGCCCTTTTGCAAAAAGAAAAGAAAAATGGAAAAGCCTGCCCTTTGTTTCCTCCCTGCCTCCCTTTCTCAGAGTCATAAATTGTCTGTTTTTTTTTTCTGTGAAAATGAAGGGGAAGTGAGAAACACTGGAAATGTGCAATAGAGGAGAAAGTCACAGGTTGCATGATAAAGGTTATGCTGTTTTCACTTGGCAAAACACCGCCACCACTACACTGTCTTGTACAGCTTCCCATCACTTGCACACTTTTGCTCTCCATTCTCTCTGAGGAAGATTCCCAAAATGGAGCTTTCAAACATGTTGCGTTCACACTTCGGTGTCCAGCACTCTCTCTTCTTTCAGACAAAAAAACACAGATCTGTAATAATAAAAGCCTGCAAAGTGGGGAAAGGTCCCACCAAATGAAGAAAAATGTCTCCACAGTTCTCGGTTTTTCTAAACCGAGGAAGTGGTCTTCGGGGGTCCAAGATAATCCATCTTCCCAAGCTGTGCTCAATCCATTGGGGGAATCTTTTTCAGAATGAAAAAGTGGGAGGGAAATTTTATAAAGGGAAGAATCAAGGGAAAACAAACTGGGGAGGTAGTGCCAGGGGAAAAAAGTCAAGGTGACAGATAGATAGGTAGATAGATGATGAAGCAGAAGCAGATGATGATCATGATAGATAGATAGATAGATAGATAGATAGATAGATAGATAGATAGATAGATAGATAGATAGATAGATAGATAGATAGATAGATAGATAGATAGATAGATAGATAGATAGATAGGTAGGTAGGTAGGTAGGTAGGTAGGTAGGTAGATGATAGATAGATAGATAGATAGATAGATAGATAGATAGATAGATAGATAGATAGATAGATAGATAGATAGATAGATAGATAGATAGATAGATAGATAGATAGATGGATGGATGATAGCCTGATGAACAATATATATAGAGATAGGGGGACGCAAGGGCTCAGCAGTCGAAGATGCTGAGTTTGTCATCTGGAAAGCTGACAGACTGGGTTCGAGATCTGAGACTTGAGTGATGGACTGAGCTCCTATTACTTGCCCCAATTCCTATCCACCTAGCACAGGGGTGTCAAACTGCCAGCCCACGGGCCGGATGCATCATGGCGAAACCGAGCCCACCCCATTGCCGGCAATGGGAAAAAAAAGTCGTGATACGTCACGACACGTCACATGACATTGCGAGTTTGACACCCCTGCCCTAGCAGTTTGAAAGCATGCAAATCCGCACAGTGGTGGGATTCAAATAGGTAAATAACCGGTTCTCTGTGTGGATGCCGCTTCCGGAAGTCCGTTCTGGGCCTGGGCAACAAAAAATTAGCTACCAGTTCTACCGAACTGGTGTGAATCGGGTGAATCCCACCACTGAATCCGCACCACTTTGGTAGGAATTTAACAGAATTCCTTGCACCTCGGAATATTGTCATGCTGGCCACATGACCATGGAAGTGTCTTCGGACAAAGAAACAGAGATGAGCACTGCCCCATAGAGCCAGACACAACTTAACAGGCAAAACCTTTACCTTTACCTTTAGATAGAGAAATAGAAATAGAGAGATAGATAAATGATTGATGAATAAGATAGATAGATAGATAGATAGATAGATAGATAGATAGATAGATAGATAGATGATAGATAGATAGATAGATAGATAGATAGATAGATAGATTATAGAAATAGAGATAAATAATTGATGAATTAGATAGAGAGATAGATAGATAGATAGAGAGATAGATAGATTATAGAAATAGAGATAAATAATTGATGAATTAGATAGAGAGATAGATATAGAAATAGAGAGATAAATGATTTATGAATTATATAGATAGATAGATAGATAGATAGATAGATAGATAGATAGACAGATGATAGATAGAAATAGAGAGATAAATGATTGATGAAATAGATAGATAGATAGATAGATAGATAGATAGATAGATAGATAGATAGATAGATAGATAGATAGATAGATAGATAGATAGATAGATAGATAGATAGATAGATAAATAGATAAATATAATTGATATAGATAGATTTAGGCAGACAGATTTATTATTATTGCTCCTCTTTATTGACTCGTTGTCTCCCTAAGGACCCACTTCTTCAAAGAGAAGGAATTTTGAGATCATCCTTCTTGACCTCTACCACATCAGAAGGATGCCAGTCTGGCCTTGCTGGCACTGAAGCACATTGGTCATCAAGGATTCCAAAAGCTGTTCTTCCATCCTGCGTTCCAATGGCCTTCATTGGGTTTTCCCCAGAAGGAGCTGATAACTGACAGGCTCCTTTCCATTCCATCAGGCATTGTCTTTGAAGCTCTCCCCGTGCCGCCTCTCTTCCCAGATTAAATTGATCGTGTGGATGCCTTCTTGTGGCATACCAGGTTGGGGCAGCCCCAGGTTCACAGCTGGCTGCCCCCGGAGCCTAGCTTGTGCTTTTTGTGGACATCTTTGCTGAATCCAGAGATCAGGACACAATCCAGCTGCTCAATTTCCTGCCAGGAAGCCTCCCTGATCGCCACGTGCCAAGAAAGCATCTTCCCAGCTGGCAAAAGCAGTTGGGCTGGAGAGGTGCCAGCTGGCAGACGCCGAAAGAAAATCAAGGGACGAGTTGGAAGAAGGAAGTGTTAAGGAGAAGAAGAAAAAATGCATGCACAGAGAGTTCCGGCACCAGGCGCTGCAATGTTGGTGATGGTATCTAGACCAATATTTGGAGAATTATTATCACTTTTTAAAAAGCAGCATTTGCTACCAGTTCTCTTCCCTTTGGCTCGAGATCAATATTTCTCAGCCTTGGCAGCTTGAAGATTTGTGGACTTCAATTCCCAGAATTCCCCAGCCAGCCATGGGGAAGTTCCGCTTGAGATTCTGGGGAACTGTTTCTGAGGGGAAAAAAACCAAAAACCCAACAAGCTGAAGAAATCAAAAATCTTTTGAGGGATGAGATTTTTTTTCCTACATGTCCTGCCATAAAACTAAAGCAGTTTGTCAAGTTGAAGATATGTGGACTTCAACTCCCAGAATTCCCCAGCCAATCTTGCTTCGAGCTGCCAAGGTTGAGAAACGATGCTTTATTATGGCACTTTTGACGAGATGCTTTTTCTGCCAGAAAACTGGAGACTTATTTGGAATTTAATTCTCATTTTAAACCTTTTTAAAACTTATATGTTTTAGGCTTCACAATCTTTTTGTGGTGGCTGCTTTTTTTTCTTCCTGAGTTGCAAACTGGATTTGGACTATAAATTGATATAGAGCAATGTTTCTCAACTTTGACAACTTTAAGATGCATGGACATGGCTGAGGAATCCTGGGAGTCCACATATTTTCAAGCTGCCGAGGTTGAGAAACCTTGCTTTAGATCAGACATGTCAAGCACAAGGCCCGGGGGCCAGATGCGGCCCGCGACGTGGTTTCATGTGGCCCGCGAAGCCATCCTGGAAACAGTGAGGGAACGGCCCCCGCTGCCTTGGCCCTGGCCCAGGCTGGCCGGGAGCCAATGTACAATTTGTGGTGGCCATCTATGCTGAAACGCATTCAGTCTTAGCTCCACAAGGCCGTCTGGAAATAGCAAGGAACCAGCCCCTGCCGTGTCGGCCCCGCCCCCTGGGTGCATGCTGGGGAGGTGTCACCTTTATGAGGAATGAAGAAATGCACCATCGCGCTGGCCACTTCCAGGTGATGGTGCATTTCTTCATTCCTCACGAAGGGTGACACCTCCCCAGCTGCGTTTCTTGCCTGTTTTATTTCCTCCCTCATCTCAAATATTTTCCTACCACTCTGTACTTAGGAAGGAAGGAAGGAAGGAAAGAAGAAAAGAAAGAGAGGGAGGGTCTGAGGGAAGTCCTGCCTTAGTCCTGCCCTGCTACCCTTTCACCATCCCCTTGCCCCCTCCTCCTGGCCTATCCTGAGGGTCTCCCATCCTATTGCTAAGGAAGCTTTGGATACAAAGCCGGGTCTCCTCCCATGGAGAGGGAATGGGCCTCCCTCTGACTTTGCCCTTGTACCCATCATGAGCAACGTGGCTAAGGACAGCAAGCACAGCAGCAGCAGCCTTGAGGAGGAGGTAAGTGCAGCTGGGCGCCCCCTTGGGGAAGTGGGGCTGGGATTGGTGCCATGGGTGCTCGAGGGCCAGGCTGGGTGTTTGACCTCTGCTGCCCAGGGCTCCGGGGAGCCCGTACCACCATCCAGCCCCCCCCCCCC